>NW_010729126.1:2593244-2638183 GCF_000365185.1 Nelumbo nucifera
GTAATCTCCTATTTAAGGAGACCCCATTATTAAATGAGATATCAAATTATTCAGTCAAGAGTGAGTTAGGAGAGTTGGTGATCTCTTGGACAAATCACCGAAGGCGCCAAGATAGGTTCATCACGAGCAGGAAGGAACAAGGGAAAATAGGAGGTTTTCCCCGTGGACCGACCCGTGACGAGATCCTATTCCCGGGCCCTCAACATCCTGCACCAAGATGCTTTTAGGCTGCAATTGGCATACACTTTTGCAGTCCAACAAGTCCCACCCACGATCCACTAGGAGCAAATAAGAGGGCTTACAACCCCTTATACCTCCAGTCCAATCAGCCAGCTACCAAAGAATAGATGTCACTTAGTTTTACAACCAAGGAAGAAAGAAAAATGAGGAGAAAAATAGCTTCAGGTCAGCTTGAGGGCACTTCTTGAAACCACCAACCAAAACAGGAAAGACTGGGTCCATGAGACGTGAAGGAACAAATAAGAGGTTTGATCAGATACTGTCCCCACTCTGATACCATCTAAACCTGCATAGGATTTGAAGAGAAAAAAGTGAGGAGGGAAGAGAGAAGAGAAGTTGGGAGTCAAAAAATCTATGGCTGGAGTCAAAAAATCTAAGCCCTCCCCTATCAAATGCTTTAACCATTACGTCTATGGAGTAAAATGACAAATATACCCGGGAAAAAAAGTGAACACAGTGTAAACACAACATAACCTGGTTTGAGTTTTGTAGACTCTTGTCTTTTTTTTTTTAAGCATGAAAATCCACTTGTAAACATATCATAAGTGAAATACCATTTACACAGTATTTCTTTGAGAAATGAAATTCCCAACAGAGACCATAACTCCATGATTGCAGACTCGAGCTATGATTCAATGTGTCTTGAATCAAAATAAAGAAAAGAAAAGAAAAGAAAAGAATACATTGAAAGAAAGCACTAATTTTCACACAATCAAACCCCATGAATCGCTACTTATGTCAACATACCCAATAAGATCCTTAAATTATTCATGCTCAAGTGCATTCTGTGTAATAATTCTTCTGCTCAAATCCAGGCAGAGCATTTTAGAAGATCAACTCCATCTGGTTTGAGGTTTGAGACCACAGTTGCAAGATCTTTAGGAGGGCACTTGGGAATGTAAACTTGAAATAAGGTAATGAGGTCACTCCAGGCCATGTTTCTTCATTTGGAGCACTGAAATATTTAGAAATCTTGAATAATACATCAATCTCAGAGTACCCAGGGAATAAAGGTCTCTAGTTCATCATCTCAGCAAATATACAACCCACAAAACACCCATCATCAAGTGTAGATAAATGACAGGAACCAAGTGGGACCTTTGGTGCCCTATACCAGTGTTATAACCTCACAATTAAATGTCCTCATAGGAATACAAAATGCCCTGGATAATCCAAAGTCTACAAACTTCAAAGTAATGGTACAATGATCTATAAGCAAATTCTAAGGTTTCAAATGTCAGTGTAGAACTCTATGGGAATGGCAATACAAAATTCCACAGAATTTAATACAGAAACAGTTGAATTAAATGTGGATCATTTGCAAGCTCTGCACTAGAATCCATGTGTTTCTTTAAGTCTAGTTTCAGATATTCAAAAGCTAGATGGAACCGATTTTGACTGTGCATTACATCCTGCAACCTGACTATGTTTACTTGCTTCATTTCTTTCAGAAGGGATATTTCTCTTATTGCAGTGCTTGGAACTCCTTCCTGTTCCAGTTGGATTTTTTTTGAGGTATAGTTTCATTTGTCAAACAGTCATAAGCCTACCGTAGGTCCCCTCTCCAATATTCTCATCTTTCTCACACTCATCCATACTGATCCATGGACCTAGGATAAGAAATCCTCAGAGCAAAGAAGAATCTTAACTACATATGAAGCATCTAATGCCCCACATCAAAATGTTTCAGTTTTGAAGACACACACGAATGAACTTGCAGTAAATGGATGCGCATTAACCTTCCAAAGGTTGTTTCCTGAAACAGCTGGCTCTTCAAACTTACACTCTGGATTTAGAGCAGACATGCTCTAACCTTCCAAAGGCCAGTAAAAGGACTAAGCTCATGTTCAAAAGCATCATCTACATAGATTTCTTAGAGGTAGGAAGAATCTTTTGGTTTGACATGCATCTTGTTTCAACAAAAGTCTGAAATTAAGGGGTAGATTGACTTTTTTGGAAAAATTTCAACCATACATGATGTCACATTCCAACGGATCTTGATGGATTAACAGAGAGGAGGTCTTTGTGTCCTTTTTGAGAAGGGAGGGAAGGTTTTAGTATTTATGGGAAATGTCAAGAGAGGTCTAAGTTTTTTAGTAACCAATCAGTTCATAAAATGTAACAAATGGAAAAAATACCACTGTGGCTATAAGTACACATTACAACAAAGGAAAGTTATTAGCTTGAAGAGTAATCATTACTGAATTCATCTTTCTTATGTATATTGTCCATTTAAAATCACCATACCCTCGAGTACATCTTCAAGCATTGAAGTATTAATAATATTAATCAGAACCGTTACTGTTCTATAATTTAATACTGACATAAGCCACAATGGGGCATAAGAGGACAATGTATTGCCAGGATTTACTATAAGAAATAAAATACATTGCTTTCAGCTTCCGATGAACAAAAGTGATATGCTACAAGGCCAATCACTGCAAATATACATGACATTATTAAGATTCTTAACTTTCAAGCATTGCAGTTTTCTTTCGTTCTACATGGATAAAAGTTCAAAAGCATCTACACTGTCTTTCCATTTCAGATTGATACATAACTGAAGCAAAGCACATGGGGTGGCAGCAAAAGTACAGATTAGGAGTCTAGTCAACCAGAAAATATGACAACCTAATAACTCAAAATCCATTATGAGAATTTTAAGACATCAAAAACAGCACCGAAGGGCAAATAGTTTTGTCAAATGTCAATCATGTAGAAACCAATTGAGGATTTTATATTCTCTGAGCAAGGAAAAAGGAAAAGAAAGTGTAAAGCAACATGTTGTTATACCTGTTCATAACTACAAAAAAGCACAATTCCTCCAAGTTTGCTGATAATCCATCCAAGGTAGAAGGAAATGAATAGAAACCTGGGGTCTTTATTACCTAAATTATAAGCCTCATATTAATTATAACAACCCAATTAAGAATTAAGGACAAATAAGCAGAAACAAGCATCAACAATCTGAGGTGAGCTAAATTTCATTCTATCAAGGGCATATCCTCGGTTATACTGTGAATTCTCAGATGTTTTTTCAATAGCCAAATCCATGCAGGGATTTACTTTTCAGCCTTCCCTTGGGCTTTCTAGAACACTCAACTTGTATCAAATCATCCCTTGAATAGTGGGTCTACCATGCAGATTCCCTAACCTTCTTTGTTTATTTTCCCTCAAATTTTCATCTTTTGGATATACTGCTAAATTTTGAAACATGCACATGTTTCTAATTCTATCTTTTCTGGTCTTGTCATGCATCCATCTGAGCATGCTCACCTCTACTACGCTCTGGTCTCATGGACAGATACCTCTTTGATTGCCCAAGACTGCTGCAACAGAGTGTTTCTGTCTATACAGTCATCTTATACAAGTCAAAGAAAAGTAGAAATCACCAACAAAGTGCATCATATGTGTGTATGTGTGTGTGTGGAGGGAGGAATTAGAACCTTGGAGAATTACTCCAACCAAACCTGAAATATTAATGGCAACAAGATGCTCTGGTATGGTGAAGATTGAAAAGGAACAATCAGGGACATAATTATAATCGAGATCATCTTATCATCCAAACAGAGTTCAAATTCACAACAATATCTTTGTAACTAGGAAATTAAGGAACCCTTCTGTGATCTTCTGCATCTCTACTGAGGTTATACCGCAATTGAAGTTACTTACTGCAGCACATAAAACATTCATTAATATTGCAACAGTATATATCAAATATAAACCAATTTAAGAAAAAAAAAAGGGAAAAAAAACTTAATCAAGTTCATACCCACCGCTCTAAGTATCATGGAGGCTGGGTTAAGGCCTTCTGTAATCGTCCAAAACAAAGGAACCTAATGCATCCTTGTCAGATGCCTCAGCTGCGACAATTGAACAAGGACCATTCAATTTTGGTAAAACAGATTATCTTTAACTTGGATTGCCTTACGCAGTTAAACCATCATGGTCTTGCAAATATCCAAAGTGAGCAGAAGATTTGAAGAAAGAGGAAAACACCAAAGTTATTAAATTCATGTCCCATCCCTTCACCCTTTCAGGTAGAAGAAACATAACAAAAAAGACGGTAAATTCCAGAGAAGAAGGAGAAAATTGAATTACCTGATAGCATGATTTGGTGGCATATATGTCAATAATCTTACAGACGCATCGACAGTCTTACCAAGCCCAGAGAGCAGCCAACATCATAAACTACTTCCTGAGGAACCAAATCCATGAAACCATCATGATTCCTTTTCAAAATTAAGCAACCAAAACGAAAACAAACATGAGAGAGACACGATATTCTGGCAATAAAAGCAATTTGATGAACATACACAGAGTACAGATTAGAGAACATAAACATTACAAAGCCAAGTAAGATGATTCCCCTCCAAACTAACGGGGAAAACAATGCATCGGGCGACTGGGGAGCAGTTAAAACATAAAACCCAAAGATTTCACTAACTTGATTATACAAGAAAAAAAGGGAAAAGAAACGAAAAACTACGAGAGAGAGATTTATCTGATGGATATCGTATATTCCAGAGTGTTTTTACACGGGAAGATCATTTTCCTCTACTCTATAAATGCGCCCATATACGGTGGTGGTAAGTGCATGATTTGGTCCCATTCTGTGAATGCTCTCAAAAACGGTAATCACACGCCTTGGCCCCCATCCGCGTGTTTGATTTGTGCCCGTGACACGAGGAGATCCGGTTAAGGAGTTGGGCAGTAGTAGTAGGCCTAGACAGGAGAGGAAACAGAGAGCCGGAAGCCAAACAAGTCGTAACGGCAAAATGCAACCCAACAAAGTAAATACATCGGCCATGGTTAAGATGGCCCCCAGTTTCCCCACGGCATTGGCTAACAATAACTTGCCTTTGTCTAGTAGGAGAAGCCCGAGGATGTTACATGATAAGGCCAACGACAGAATGCAAATCATAAAAAAAATGAGCCGATTTAGGAATTCCAGGTGATACTGGAAATAGGAAATAGATGGCTCCAATCCCAAGTGCCAGGGCTACATTTGCTCCAAGCATTGTCTTCAGAACACTTGCCATTTGTACTTCTGTAGTTCTAGTCCGACTTCAACCTCAGATTCTAATCTAGCCCAAGCATTCGCCATTTATAGTAGTGCTATTACAGAACTACGGGATCTACGTTTCCGTTAGTGTTTTCTCGATTAGACTGGTGCCGTCGGTCGTGGGATTAGCTTCGTTGCATCTTCCTCGAAATTTACTTCATCCAGTTTATCATTATAAGAAAGCCCTCGTTACCAAAGAAAATAACAGTTATATGTCCGTGAGATATGAAATGAAGAACAGAAAAGCCTCGTTTGTAATCGGTTGCTGGCGACCTTTGGTAATCGGTCGGTTGCTGGCGGGCGGCCCCCTAATGATTCAGATAATCGCCATTCAGGTAACCTCCTAATGATTCAGACAATCGCCATTCACCTAACCTCGTGTCACAATTGTTAGTAGAATAAAGAAGCTCGCATGCAACCCCGAAATGAAATCAAGTCCTTTGGCCCATGTTCCCTTGCTTGCTGTTTCTGCCACTATCCCAAATATTGAAGACCTTGTTAAATTTTTATATTTGGTAATATTTAAGTGTTTGTAACAAAAATAGCATGAGGTGTATATTGTATTACTTCATCTGAAATGATCACAACTTGATAAATTTTTAAGTGTTTCTTGCCCCATATTGATCACTGCAGCTGAATGGCTTATGGTTCCAGACTTATGGGATCAAAAGGTACTCTTTGATCTTGATGTTGTCATTGCTGACTAATCACAATTCTTGGTTCTTCACTTTAGAATCCATTTAATTTTTATTTTATCCTTGTAACACCTCTTTGCAGATTTGGAGAAGAAATGAGGCCTGTTAAATTGACTACCAAAGTATTTGGTATGCATAATGAACCTTTACTTTTCCTTCCTAAAGAATTTGCTTCTGCTTAGTGGTGTTACTCCATTATACTAATAATTTGCATCAAGCTACGATGACAAGAAAAGATTACAGTTAGTTCTCGGATCAAGGAAAAGGACTCCAGTTGCAGCCTCATCTGAAATCCCTCGTGTTAACTCCTCAAGGCCTGGAATGTATTTGACGAGCAGGCATGATGAACTATTGAACTATTACTCATCTTATATCCAGGTTATGTACTTTATAGATTAACTGGACAAAATGATTTTTGTCTCATGGCTGAAGCTGAAAAAATAAAACCACTACTCATTTGTATTAATTTGTTCATTTGTTATTTTCAACACAACTAGGGCTAAGTAGACTCCGTACTCCATAGTGTCACAAGTGCCCCTTTTGCCGCGCCATCAAGTGCCTTCCTTGCACCCATGTCTTGACAGTGTTATCTAGTGTGCCTTGGGTGGGGCATCATATGTATTTTGTATGGGGGGATTGCCGATGGCATTATTGTAATCAAGCAGTGTGATTTTTCAATATTCCTATATAATGTTTTGTCATAACACCAAAAGCTTAATCTACTCTTTGAAGTGAGGTAGGTAGTTGAGTGGTGCCAAGACCATGTAAAGGTTAGGCACGAGGTCCCCTCGACACATACTTGTGTGCTTGTGCTTGCCATCTATTACAATATAAAGTGCATTTTTACTAATTTGGTTGCCTTTTGTGTGTGATTGCTTGCTTTCTTAGGCTTACTCAACCCAAACGAGTGTCGCACAAGGCCTTGTCGACTAGCCCCGTGATAGTTGGTATCAAAGTAGGAGCTCATTCCTAACTATTTGACCCGCGACACAAGCCACACCATGAAGCATAATAGGGACATCATGGAGGAGATCGAGCATGGACTCTCCTCATCCCATGAGACTGACAACCCACCCGCTGATGACACAGTCAAGGACAAAGCACCGAAGACCTGCACATCAAAGGCAAGCAAGTGCGAGAAATCAACGGACAAGCATTCTGCCATCGACCTGTGAGTGCTATGCTGTGAAGCCACTGTGGGTGAAATGTGTACCGAGTAGACAAGCTCCACCAAAATGTTGAAGCCATCGAGAGTGCGATGGTAGAGGTGGAAGGCCGCATGAGTGGCATTGTTGATGAGGTCTGTGACATACTCAATGGAACCCTCAAGGAGATTTGCAGCACCGCGCGCCAACAAGAAGGAAGCTCATCCCACTCCAACATTCAAGACAAGTTGGACAATTTCCAAGCCCAACTCGATGAAACGAGAAATGAGTGGGCAACATGGAGAAGAGCCATATCCTCCCCAATGGTCGTTCAAGCCTAGTTGAATGAAATGAAAGTAGAGTGGGCAGCCATGAAAGCAGCCACTTGTTCCTCTAGCTCCCAAGCTCAATTAGACGAACTCAAGGCCGAGTGTGCAATCCTGAAGAGGGCCATTGCCAATCCAGCCAGTACCTCCTTTGTGCACTCTCCTTCCCACATAAAGATTAGGGAGCCAACTCCCTATTCAGATGCACACAATGCACGGGAGCTCGACAACTTCCTGTGGCAAATGAAGCAGTGTACCTTGCCACAGTCAATGTCACTGATGAACCAACATAGGTACATATTGCTACTATGTATTTGGTTGATGTCGCTATGTTGTGGTGGCGCAGAAGATGTGTTGACATAGAACGTGGTACGTGCACTATCCATACTCGGGCTGACTTCAAGCGGGAGTTGAAGAGGCAGTTCTATCCAAAGAACATGGAGTATCTTGCTCATCGCAAGATGAAGACACTCAAGCAGGGTGACTCGCTCCATGAATATGTCAAAAATTTTTCATCTCTCACCTTGGAGGTCACCGACATGTCGAACAAAGACTTATTGTTTAACTTCATGGATGGCCTAAAGCCTTAGGCTGAGCTCGAGCTCTAACAACGCGATGTTCAGGACTTTGCCTCTGCCATGGCCGTGGCCGAAAAACTTAGTGAACTTAGACTATCGGATGATGAGGGAAGCAAGCCATCTAGCCCATGTGCCACCAACTTGAGTAGGGGAGATAGACAGCCAAGTACCCTGAAGGAGAAGCCACCATTCCACCACAAGCCAATCGAGTACCACAAAGGGAAGCAGTCACAAGGAAGCCAAAACTCCTATAACAGCAGATATCAAGGGAAACCAGCACATCCTCCCACTTGCTACATTTATGGGGAGGAACACTTGACCAAGTATTGCCCAAAACGGGAGAAATTGAATGCCCTCATTGCCAAGTTGAGTGATGATGAACAGAGCAATGGGGAGCAGAGTACTCGGACGCCAAGAGTGGGCACCCTTCAACTTTTCAATGCCATGGTGAAAAAAGGGGCTACCTCCAAACGGCCTGCCTCAGTCAAGAGAAGACTGAGGTATGTGGACATATGCCTTGGTGGGAAGCCAACCTGGGCACTAGTTGACACAGGGGCCACTCATAATTTTATATCCATTGTAGAGGCCAAGAGACTTAATTTGGCCATTTCAAGGTGCGAAACCCAATGAAGGCATGGCTCATCGAGTAAGACTCCGAGTTGGCACCTAGAATCAGGAGATTGACCTCTCCGTAGCGCACATGGATGATTTCAACATCGTCCTTGGCATGGACTTCTTGACACAGGCGAACGCTACACCAGCACCTCACCTCGACACCTTGTTGATCATGGATGAACAATCACCTTGCATGGATGACATGATTACCTCAGCTGATTTGAAGAAGAAGCAAGTCTCGACCTTGCAACTCCAACTTCCAACACCACATCAAGGGACACCAAAGAGCTTGGCAGCAGCAACCACAATCACTACCACCGGAAGTGATTGTGACATCTCCAACAAGAAGATAGCACCTTTGCCGCCACCGCGTTAGTAAAAGCCTCACTCACGGCAGGAGACGCCATTGTCTTGTCATCAGAGTGTCATCTAGTGTGTCTTAGGAGGGGCATCATATGTAATTTGTATGGGGGGATTGCTGATGGCATTATTGTAATTAGGCAGTATGATTTTTCAATATTCCTATGTAATGTTTTGTCAGAGCACCAAAAGTTTAAGCTACTCTTTAAGGGGGAGGTAGATAGTTGAGTGGTGCCAAAATTGTGTAAAGGTTAAGCACGAGGTCCCCTCGACACATACTTGTGTGCTTGTGTTTGCCATTTATTGCAATATAAAGTGCCATTTTACTAATTCGTATGCCATCTTTATTGCCTTTTGTGTGTGATTGCTTACTTTCTTAGGCTTACTCGACCGAAATAAGTGCCACATGGGGCTTTGCTGACTAATCCCGTGACAATAGGGCAGTCTATCTCACGGGTTTTCTATTCTAGGCATTGAGAATTTCAAAACCATCAGGTTCTTACAGTTCTTTCCCCATGATTTCTTTGTGACAATTTGTTGAAACCCAAAGTGAATTTATTACAACATTATTTAATTTCAAAGTTTGATGCAACAAAAAAGCAAATTTTGTAGTTGCATTACTTTCTTCCTCCTAATTTAGTGGGCAGATTTTTTATGTGACATGACAACCAACTAAGTATGAGATCTTTTTTCCTTGTTTAAATGAATGATTGTCCTGAACGGCTGAACCTTGCTGCCTTTTGAAAACTATTTACCACTGCTCTAATTTAAATTTAAATTTAAATGAACAATCATGAGGATAAAATTAAAACGGAATTACCTTTTCTTTCTTTTTTTAATTTCTTCCCTCTTGAAATTCTTATTGACAGTACTATACAAATGGAATTACCTTTTCTCTTATATTATTTGATATTCCTATTTCATCAAGATCGTTGTCTTGCTGTCAAGAAAACCTTTGAATTATAGTAGGTAGGTTCTCATATGAAAGCAGAAAGAAGCAAATATTGGCTTTTAAATATAACCCAAGCATATGGAGAACCTCATTTTGGAGATAGCAAGATAAATAAGACTGTTATCAGTTGGAAATCTGACTAGTAGTTAACCCATCCTTTAACCTCTTGACTAACAAGACTATAAGTGAATGATTTGACTGATCTTGGTATCAATCTAAACATGATTTTCTATGCACATCTCTACACACTTAATGCACACTGATAGTGGCATTCTATATATATGATAGAATATATGGTTTATTTTCGTCTTGTTAGTATAACGAATACTCTTCTCAAGGAGGTCATGTGGTGTAAGTTGTTTGGTGATGATATTTGGTCTTGCACTCTTGTTTCATAAAACCAGATAGGGGATAGTTTAAGATATAAAGATGTGCAGTGATTTTAAGATGAGCAGGAATAAATAACATATACTGTGTAAATTAGCAATAATAGTTGAGAAGTGAAAGAACAAAAGAAAGAAAAGACTGAAGTGACAAATGAAAATTAAAATCTGAATACCTTCTTCGCTTATGCCTTGAGCAAGCTCTGTTTATCAAGGGCATGGAAACTCTCCATTGTATTCATGTTGTACAGTATGCCAGGAATAGGACACCTGTTCCTGTTACCACGAGTTACTATTTGATTCTGATGATTGTTCACTTGGTTCATGGGGCAAAGATTCAAATAGACACTGATTCAATTTGATTCGAATGTATAATGTATATGTATGATATATATATCAATTATTTATTTTATTAGTTTAATTTATTGATTTTCAATTTGATAGGTCAGCTGAACCTATCCTATCATGCACTCATCCACTCCTTTTCTCTCCTTACTAGATGTTACCAAAGCTACCTTCCTCTCCTTCTTTTTCATTTCTATATTTTTACTACATAATCTGTTCTGGTCTTGAAACAATGTGGATTATATTTGCTAATTAAATTAATACTAAAAAATTGTAGAAAAGAATCCAATGCCATATTGATTATAATATATTGTTTAAGATTTTTATTACAAATAAACTTCCAATTTATCAATTTTTTTTTCATATTGAATACTTTTCAGACCATAGACATCTTCTCTTTCTTTCTCAGCCCAAACATCAACCATCCGTACTCTACACACTCTCTACCTCTTCTCTTTGGTACACTTTCTCTCCCCCTCTCAATTAAAATTCATTAATTAATTAAGTAATTATTTTATACAACTCAGTTAAAGAAATAGTTAATTAAACCACTTAATCAATTAAATTTAGATTAATTAATTGATTTAACTAATTAATTTATTAGTATTAATGTAATTATTTAAACTAAATTAGTTACTTTAACATATTTCTAAGACATACAAAAAATGGGGGGAGAAAAAAAAGGAAAGAGACGGCTTTCTATAGACTCGAAATCATTAAAGAGGGAGGGGGCTCTCTTTCTTTCTCCTAGCTATTTCTCTTAAGATTTAGGGTATAGGGTTCAGTACACCACCTCTCATTTTGTTAAAAGATTAATACATATTTCACCAAATATTGCAAACGTTATCTTATTTATATATAATTTTATGTTATAAATATATAGTTATATTTATATGATTTATTTGTGTTTACTTATTAATTATTAAACATAATTAATTGACTTATTATAATTACATCAAATGAAATTACTCATTTTTTTCTCTCGCCTTTTTAAGCACATAGTTTTTGTTTTATCATTTTATTGAACTTACTTTCACAATTCCACTAGCCCTACTACATATACTAAACGGATTGGGGGTGTACGGTAACCCCCCTTACTTTCGACACGTATTAGAGGCTTCCTTCCCGCTCCACTTCAGATCCAGTGCGTTTTTGACACGTCAATCAGTATTCAACCGATTGAAACTTTTTAATTGGCGAGGTTGTGGCGACGGAGGGTGAGAGAGAGTAGCGTGACTCGTTCAGGTCCAAGGGGGATTGCTTGATGCTCCTGTTTTGAGAACTTTTCAGTTTTCTTCCATAAAGTGAACTTCTATACCTAAGTGAGCTTTTATTATTATTGTGAACTTCATTACCTGCATCATCTTTTCTATACAGGTAAGTGCTTGGTTCAAAGAATGTGTTCTCCTTCAACGTTTTTGAACAGAATCCGAGTTCATCGACTCTGTTCTCCTTGAACGTGGGGATTAGTTGTGCGTGATTCAAAGGACGATACACACTCCTTATGGTTGTTTTGAAGGTTTTAGAGAGAGAGAGAGAGAGAGGAGATGCACTCCACTACTCAACTCCTCTTACCGTCTGTGATCAGCGACCCATGTATATATATCATGGGGGAAAACCCATGATATTATTTTTTAAGTCAGTTAATATTATTTTATTTTTTTCTTCATTTGTGTATCGATTGCACTAAAAATAGCATCAAATGGGGGAAAACCAGCCTATTTTAGCCACCCAACGAGCTCTGCTATGCCACTGTTGTCGCTCTGTTGAGCGAATGACTTGTTCTTTTTTCGGGTCAAGAAGGTGACCTTAAACGGGTCATATATGGCCCATTTAAAGCTTATGACGATTGATGAGGGTCAACCTGTACCCAATAACTTCCATTTGTTTGTTAGGCCCAATAATTTAATGACGAGGATCAACCCAGTAACTCAAATTTGTTTGTTGGGCCTAAAATTTAATGATTTTAATTTAATGACCAGGGTTAGCCCAAAAACCCACAACCCAATAATGTAAATTAATTAAATTAGAGATTTTCTTAACTTAGATATTGTATTAATTTATAATAAATTTAAGAAAAAATTCCGAATAGGTATCTGTACTCTAAGTCGAGTGCTAATTTATTACTCATGCTTTAAATCACGACAATCTAATATCCGAATTTTCAATTAGCGACAATTTAATATCAGACGTTAAATTTCCATCAATTAGAAAATAAAAAATCTTAAATACTCCCAAGTGCAACCTGCAACTCGTCACAGCAGTTGCCGGAGTCGTCTTCTCTGGCGGTGTTTCATCACTGCTGGAACCTACAACTCGTCACAGCCGTGGATGGAGGTGATCGACGGCAGTTGTGTAAAACCGAGAAAAGAGGGAGAGACTAACACTGAGACTGGCTGCGCTCCACCAATTGGGTTCGTGCTCACACCGTGATCTTCACTCACTCGCACAACGCCATGGCGCGCTCATGCTACTTCATCTGGGAAACTCACCAGCCCTCGTGGTGTCGTCGGTTGACAGAGCTCAAGAAATCATGCAAACACATGACCTCATCTTCTCCAGCAGACCCCAAACGAGCAACGCTAGGCACCTTCTGTACAATTACAAGGATGTGGTAACTGCACCTTACGGCGAGTTCTGGCGTCAGGTTCGTAGAATCTGCGTTCTCCAGCTTCTTAGCGTGAGAAGGTGCAACCATTTCGACCGGTGAGAGAGGAAGAGACCGCTTTTAATGGAAAACATCCAACACTCCTGTTCTTCCTTAAATTCTTCGTCTTCTCTGGTCAACCTGAGCGACGCGTTGGTTTCTGTCACGAACGATGTAATCTGTAGGGTTGCTTTGGGGAGAAAATACAGTGGCACGGAACGGGAGAAGTTTAAGAAGATGTTGAGAGAACTCCAGGATCTACTGGGAGATGTCAGCGTGGGGGACTTCATCCCGTTGCTTGCTTGGGTGGATTATGTTAGACGAATGAAGAGTAGAGTGGAGAAGAACTTCAGTATCAGTCTCTCTCTCTTTTCTCGGTTTTACACAATTTCCGTCGATCACCGCTATGCCACTCTGTGACGAGTTGCAGGTTGCAGCGGTGATGAAATGCCGCCGTCGCGTCTATTCGTTGGTAGGAAAGACACGGCGAATCAGGGAGGTTTTCCAAGAAGAAGAAGAAAGAGAAGGAGAGGGAGCGCGGGCGGGCGGAGAAACCGCCGCTGCCCGAAGTTGCAGCAGCGATTACTGTTAAAAGCGAAACAGAGGGAGCTGGAGGAGGAAGACTAACTTTTTACCCAGTTGGCCCTGGTTGTCTCTTCGGCGCCGGCAACAAGTCGTTTATCTGGCGTCGTGTATGATCGTTGAAATCAACTTTTCTGGCTGCACATTCGGTTGACACCACCGGCGTGAGGGAGCTGGTTTTTGGGTATGAACAGTGCTTCCTACTTTTTGTCATCTGACCGACGTCGCAAATTGAAAGTTCGGCTAATAGATTGTCGCCATTTAAAGTATGAGTACTAAATTTGCACTTGATCTAAAATACAGGGTATCTATCCGAAATTTTTCCTAAATTTAATAAAGTTAAATTAATAAGTAAATCCCATAAGTTAATTAATTAATTATCTTAGATTGTCAATTATTTAAATTAGATTTGAACAAACTAAAATTACCTTATAATTATTTTTAAATTTTATTAATAAAACAACAATTATTGATTTTAGAATTACTATTTTAAGTCCATTTAAAAATAAAAAGAATAATTAATAACTTTATAAAATTTAATTTATAATTAAATATTATAAATTATTAATAGTTAATTTATAATCATTTGTAACTATCAAATTTAATTATTAATGTTTATTAAATTTTTTAAATCCATTTACAATTGCTAATTTATAATTAAATATCAATAATTTAAAACCCATTTAAATTTGATCAAATTTAACTTTTTAAATTTCTAAAATTATTTTTTAAATTTTATTAATACAACAGAAATTGTTTATTTTATAATTAAATGTAAAGTCATTTAAAATTAACAAAAAATACAAAATAATAAAAAAATGTTTATTGGAATGACTTGATCTGAGATGGGGAGTGAAGTCCCCACCCCAACCCGACCTTGGAATATCAAAATTTGAAAACAGTTCTATATAAGACAACATGCCATTATAAATATTGGATAAATATCAAATTCATTATGTCATATTGGTTATTTTTATGTTATTTAAATGCTAAATCAATTTATATTAATGATTTTTTTTCTTGTAAGTAAATCTTTTATCCTAAAGCAAGCTTTTAATTAAAAAAAAAATAGAGGATTTGAATCCCTTGATGAAAAGCCCTTCTCCATCCATTGAAGATTGTTGATGGAAGTTCATTTTTCTCCTCCATAAAGGTCGGGGACAAGGATGGGGAGAATATGGTCTCCACCAGAAACCTGTCTATTGCTATTCCTAATTAGTTGTAATTAACTAATAATTTTTCTAAACAAAACTTTGATATAAATGAAGACAATCTACTTAATGTAAATTATATAAGCCACCCCTGTAGCCTGACCAACCGCCCCTCTAATTTGACCTATTTAAGTAACTTAAGTTGATCATTTATATGCTTATTTAGTTAATTACTAATAAGTTGCTAATATATTTATTTTGGATTTTTGTCAACAGTTGTTGGTTTAAATTAACTAGGATTTTTTCAATTATTTCTTCTTTCCTTCCATCATAATATTTGATAGTAGAGTTTCCATGCATTGCACGATATTCAAAACACCCCCCAAAAAAATAATGCGTAAGTTTGATTTACATGGGCTTAACTCAATCAAGAATGTCATAGGGTTGATTTTAATTAAATCTCACTAGACTTTTCATATTGTTTCCTTTATGATATCTATATCTTGATATATCAATTGACAAGCACCATGTTCAAAATGTAGGTACATAGTGCTCCTTTAGACTCTCATAAAACATCAAATACCAAGATTAACACTAACAACCTATAGTCAATCCCCATGCTATCATGAACCCGCAACACACCATTAACCCTGCAATGAGCTCACAAGGCGTACCATGAAACTATCCTCGCTTGGGACCTATGAGATGCACGGGTGGTTTGTTAAACGAAATTGAAACATAAAGTCTTATTGCATTCTCATTTGGATAGAGTTGGTTCCTATTGTATTCAAATATTATTTTTAGGTGACTTATTTATCTATGATTAATTTAAAATATTTTTAATTTTAAAATTTAAATTGAATGTAATTATTATGGTATTTAAATTGATTTTAGATAAACAATAATTAATTTTGAGTTACTGACATTTTAACATTTAATTGAGTGCGAATACTAACAACTAAATGTTAACTAACTTATATGTAGTTATTAATTATATTAATTTTCCTAAGTTTAAATTGTTTAAATAATAATCTATATTCACATCTATTATTATTATTATTATTACTATTAATCAATAACTAATATTATTTAATTTTAGTTCTCAAATAGGTCTAAATTAAACTAACCCAGAACGGAATGGCATACAATGGCTCTTATAAGTTATAACCATTGAATTAGGGTAAAACACCATCAAGAGGTCTAAGTCGGCTTTGCTCTATTTCTAACATTTTTTAAATGACTTGGGTCATTCTTTTTCCTTTTTCTGTGAATAACTTGGGTCATGGAACTAGCTTTATCCAAATATACACTGGGTGATGGACAAATGATATGTCAAAACGCCATTGACAAAATAAACCAAAAGGCACAATACCATCTCCATTTAAGTTCATTTTTGAATTTTCAAACCATTGTTGTCTTGGACAGTTGTACTGCTTGGCTTGGAGACCAGTTAGATTACCGGTTTTGTTTCACCCGAAACTGCTATTTTCCCAAAAAAAAAAAAAAAAAAAAAAAATTGAACTGGTAACCAACCTGTTGAGCCAAGTGGTCAAACTATTAGCCTATTTGAGGGAGGCAATGGTTTCTAAGCCAATTTTTTATTTAATTTTTAAAACATCACAAGTTAGATCTATTTAAACCAGATGGTTGAACCAATGACCTAATCGATCCTGGTTATGGGTCGGTTTTTAAAACATTGCAACAGGTACCATAACAATAAATAGGAAACAACCCAAGGTTTGAGGGAGGGTGCAACAAGAAGGATATAATTTTCATTTTTGTTTCTTCAAACACCCACCAATACATGTAGCCATGTAACATCCCAAAAAGTTAAAGAAACATTAATGTATTAACATGGAAAAGAGAGCTATGCATGGGATAACAAGAGACTGGATCTGCTCCTCACACATGGCACCTCACACCGATCTCACAGGCACATTCCACTATGCATTGAAAACATCTCCCATATTTACACGTTATTATTTATAGGAAGTGTTCCCAATATATGATGAGATGCACCTGTGAGGTTGGTGTGAGGTTACCGGTGTGAGGAACAAATCACAATTTTGATAACAAAATATTAGCACTTGAAAACAACATTTTCACAGCTAGTTGACGAATTGATTTTAATTATAACATAATTATCTATTTTATGGAAAACTAAAAATTCAAGAAAATGAGAATGCAACAAAGGAGACCGGATCTGCTCCTCACACTGATCGACCTCATAAACACATCCCACATGCATTAGGAACATCTCCCATACTCATACATTATTATGCACGGGAGATGTTCCCAATGCATGGTGAGATGTGCCTGTGAGGTTGGTGTGAGGCGCCTGGTGTGAGGAGCAGATCCCAATTCACAACAAAGTGATTGCTCCAAATAACCAAAGTGCAAGAAATTGCCTTGTCAAATTAATCAAAGCACAAGAAAGTGCCAAGCTTGGCACACTCCCTTCTCACCTTTACTCTCTTCTCTCACACCTTTCTTTATTCTAGTTTTTGAAATTTACAAGACTGCCACAAATAAAACAAACATCCTTATATAATTGACTCCATAATATTTGAAAATTACAAAAATACCATAATATAAGACAAATGGGCCTTCTCTATAGCATGCCACGTACAATTATTTATGATTTTGTCATCCTATAAATAAAATGCCAACCCTCTTCTTTCTCTATTCTCTTCCTCTCTCTTCTCTTATTTTTATCTCAGATTTTATTTATTCATTTATTTATTTTATTATTATTCTTATCTAAACATTTATTTATTTAATAAAATTAAATAATTATTTGTTCTAATAAAATAAACCAGTAAAATAAAAGAGATGTGACATTGAGAGAGAGATTTTAATAAATATTTATATTATTTATTTATTCAAAAATAATTATTCTCTCCCCTTGAGCCCAATATTTAGGGCTATCAATGGGTCGGGTTTGGTTCGAGATAGCCATTATACCAATCCCATCCCAATAAACTTTTATTTATGTATTTATTAGTTTATTGAATTTAATAAATTATTATATAAACATTCATTTATTTAAGAAAAATTAGATTGAACCAATGGATTAGGTCTATCCTGATGGAGATAAATTGACTGAACATAATTATAATGGTTTTGGTTCCATGATTTTACCTTGATTAATTATTGGATTGATTCTCGTTCTTACCTATCCAAAATTAATTTAGGTCCAGAACCAAATATTTTATGAAATATATAAATTTTATCTTTCTTGTAATTTTTATCATGTTTCATGTTTGAAATAGTAAATTGATAAATAATAAATAAGATAATATTAGTTAAAAATCTTTAACTTATTAACATAAAAATAAATTAATATTATTTTAATTATAATCAAGTTTATGATTTGATCCTAGTTAAATAATTGGTTCAAGACTGGTTGTACTTAGTCCTAGAGGTGTAAATCAGGTTGTGTCACCTACAGTTCGGCATGGCTCGACCCGACTTTGGACCGGCACGGCGCGCGAGCCGTGCCAGACCCGACACAATGGTCCGTGTCGTGCTGGGCCTAGGGTTTTTGGTCTGTGGGCCAGCACAACTGCTTAATAAAATAAATAGTTATTTTCAATTTTATTATACTAATTTATTTAACTATTGTATATATAAACAATTGTATACATCAAAATTAATATAAAATTAAAATTTTAAGGTTTTTTTTTCATTTTTTAAATAAATATGCAAAAATAGCTTCGGTTCGGTCCACGACCCAACTTGGGCCAAGGCTTGGCCCATGGACCAGCCTGGAATGCAGCACGACACGAGCCCGCATGGGTCGTGCCAGGCCAAGCCCCCAAGTTATCCTAGGGGAGGGAGGCATGGCCCGGACGGTCATGTGAATACTAGGAAAACCCTCTTTCTCTCTCTCTCTCCTACTCGTTCTCCATCTCCCTCTCTAGCTCAAACCCTCTTTCTCTCTCAAATCATCTCTACCCTCTATCTCCACTTTTGTCCCTTTCTCAACTTGACCACCTATCTCCTCTTATCTCTACCTTCCTTTCTTCCTTAGTTCTCTCTCTCTCTCTCTCTCTCTCTCCCTCTCCCTCTATGTCTCCTTCAATCTCCCTCACTCAACCCAACTCACAAAAAAGAGGGGCAATTATCAACACCCAATTTTTGCTTAGTCCGCCACCTGAACCCCAACTCATCCCAAACACGACCAAACCCTTCCGACCTCTTTGAAACACCTAAAAACCCAAGAGACCCAAATTTCACCCCAAGAGCCCTCAGATCCATCGTTAAATCTGCCCGATACCAATCCGATGGCCCTAATCAACCTCGGTCTATGCTTTGACCCTCATATCAGACATTACCCTTAGACCCTAAAATTACCCTTCCCTCATTGTCGAGTTACAAAATTCCTAAAATAGCCCCCTTGGACCAATTATCAAAATACCCCTTGGACCAATTACCAAAATAACCTTGACCAAATTCCCAAATCACCCCACATCAAATTCCTAAAATACCCCATAGGCCAAAATTACCAAAATACGCCATGACCTAATTACCCCTTTTTTCAAATCTCCCAAAATACCCCTTGACCAAATTTCCAAATTACCCCACACTAAATTCCCAAAATGCCCCTTGGACCAATTACCAAAATATCCCTGACCAAATTCCCAAATTACCCCCTCACACAAATTTCCCAAAATACCTATGGGCCAAAATTACCAATTTACCCCCTCGCACCAAATTACTAAAATCCCCCTAACCAAATTACCAATATACCCCTTCTTTCCAAATTTCCAAAATCCACGTGACCAGATTACCAAAATAATAAATTGAGATTCATATAAATTGTACATTTTAAGTAATAAATTACTAACTTTCCTTTTTTTCCAATTTCAGTTCTCATACTTTTACAATAAGAATCAAGTAAAACATAGCTTTGTCTCAAATGAATTTAGAAACTTCCGATAGCCCCTTAGCTTATGATGGCTTTAATTAGCAATGCCTTAGAATTTCTTTTCTTGGAGTTGTAAATAATTTTCTTATATTTGAATAGTTTTATAATTAATAAAGTTCATTTTTTGCCACTTATGATCAACTAAAAACAAGATACAACAGTATAACACTCTTTACTGGGCCAGGTTTAGTGTAATCTCAGCCCAGCTTTAGATTGGGTCCCATCTAAGCAGATATGGGCTTCATTCTCAGCTAATGGGTCTGGAGTAGGTCTAATTTCTATTAAACAGGCCTGGCTCAGTCTAGACATTTTCATTTTAGTAAAAGGATTGCATTTTTTTTCTCTTTTTAGCTTTTGGGGAGGGCAAGGGAGGGCGAGGAGTTGTTTAGTCTTTAAAGGAGGAACCTGCAAGTAATACAGGCTACAGCCTACAGCGTGTAACTGGGCAGTCATGGCACGGCTGAGAATTAAGTATAGTGATCATATAATTGGTCCAAGAAGCAAATCTGTGATCTCTATGGCCGGCGTAATCCACTGGACCAAGACATGGGCCACCAAGCCCAGAATTTGACAAGAAAGATTCTAACTCGGCCTCTCTCTCTCGGTACCCAGATTGCATGACTTGAGTATCAGAGTCTTTATCCTGAAGAAAGAACTTTGGGCTGAGTTTGGAAACAATGCAAATGGAGTGTAAATCCCAGCTCAGGGTAAATTTGCACTCTGGTTCATTTTTGCCTGTATTTGACAATATTACATTTATGCATTGACAAATGATAGACCGATGCATAATTACATTGATAATAAGATGTAAAATTATATCAATAAAAAAGAAGTAAATTTGCATTCAAGTTGGCTTTTGATTAAAAAAAGCATATACTTTATTAAAATTCATGTTTTCATCCATTATAGCTAAAATTCTGTTTGGTAGAAGATAAATTTGTCAGTGCAAAACTAACCCAATTTTGCAAGTTATATGAACCATTTTACACCCTACATATTTGCAATTGTTTCCAAACACAGCCTTGGAGTGACATTTTCTGTGATTGACAAAGAAAAAAATTTACATACACACATATGTATTACTTTTTACTTCTTTCAATTCCCTCTCATTAGGTTAATGTGTATTTAAAACATTAACCCCTATTCTCTCTTATTGAATCATATATTTAAATTTTTTTCATCAATAAATTCTATCAATTAGATCTATATTCAAAACTTTTAACAATATAAAATCAATGTTGCTTTTTAACTAAACAAAAGGCCAATCCATTCTTCCATCATGGTGACAAATAAGAAAACTCAACCTTCTAGGTCAAATATGTCAAGCCACGATCTCATGACTAAATAATAAAACTTTTTTAAAATAAAAATAAATACAAAAATTACAGAAAAAAAATTAAAAGAACGTAATTAAGGTCTGCACAGATTGGTAATTGTTCCCCACCCTGTGGTCTGATACATGCCTCTATCGAATCAACTTGGGCACTCAAGTTAACCACCTTAAGAATATTCTGGAACCCTTAACTCCATGCATGCATGAGCACTCCTCTCCCTCTATAAATAGAGGTTCTTCTAATGGAAAAGGAGACATTTTGTCATCCCATCATCCATTCCTTATTTGCTGACTTTTCTTTTTGGGTGATGATCCCTTATTCGCTCCTTAATCACCCATCCTTGTTTCCCAGATTTCTCTAACCAAATCCTAATCTCCCATTCTCATCTCTTCCTCAACTTCAAAGCCAAGACTACCATCAATATTGCCTTAGGCATGTTAAAGAAAAATAATTGTAATAAAGAGGGGTTATTTTTATTGCCCACGAAAATAAAATATAAATATAAAACTTAAAAATGACCAAAAAATGGGACTACTTTCCTATTTGGAGGTCGTTCAACAATTCAACCATTGCGTCAAATAATAAACATTATAAAAGATAGAAAATGTAAAAATTATAAAAAGAATTGTAAAAAACACTTTGACAAATCTCCAATATATCATATATTCATCATATTAAATAAATGTGTGATAAATAAGAATTATTATTAATTTAATAAATAAAAATTATTTTTATATACATAAAAATATAAAAACTTTAAAAAATTTGAAAAGATATTATTATTATTATTTTTGTCATCATCTAAAAGTACCATCTACAAAACAATGTAAACATTTCATCTAAACGTTTCAGATAGCAACGACAATACCAAATATAATACCGCTCAAAATACTTGTTCAATTTGTGCGATGCCTGTATTGAGTTTTTACTTGAAAATCTATTCGAACGTTTTAACCTAAAATGGAAATTGTGCCAATATAAAATAGTTAATATTTAATAAATTGTCATCGGGTCGTTGTAGTATAGTGGTGAGTATTCCCGCCTGTCACGCGGGTGACCCGGGTTCGATCCCCGGCAACGGCGCAACAATCTTTTTTCATTACCAGAGAAATAACCACGTAAACTCAATCTATAATAACACGTCAGATCACAGCCTAATAATGAGTCCCCACTCTGCGCAGCTGACGTGGTATTTCGAATTAGAATCAGCCCATTAGGGCTCGTTGGTTAGCTGGTTTTACTAAATAATGAGAGGCAAATCATCAGATTATGGCATGCTGCTCTCCAAAATGGCGCCACATCAGCGCCATGTATGAAAAAAATGGTGTTTTAAATCATGCCTTGAGAATTGGGAAAAGTATTTTCAACCCACACATCAGCAGCACCATTTTCAGTGCTGCATCTGCAGCATCCATACCAAACATATGCTATAAGAGTAAACTTGGCCGAAGGTAGATCACTTGGATGGAGAGAACAGGTTAGTCCAATTACTCTTCTTTTTCTTCTTTCTCTTTTGTGGTTTGAACTTTTTGTTTTAGGTTTAGTTTGGAAGGAGTACAAATGTAAATATGTAGACTACAAAGCCTTATATTTTGTATTATTTTACATATATACTATACACATTTTCATTAGTCTTAACTCTTAATGGCTTCTTCTGTTTTTACCTTCTTCGAATTCGATCTTTATCTCTTAGCATGTCTATGCTCTGTTATGTAATTGGATTACAGTTATTTGGAATACGAGTTCTAAGTGGCTCTAGGTATGCAGAAATAAGATAAGGCTATGGCTTATTCATCTTTAATTCTCTATCATCAGTTTTCCTGGTAAAGGGAAAGTCATCTTTCTCTCCAAGGATAGGCGAGTACTTGCTATCTTGTCTGGTCCATGGATTGAGCAGCGATACCTATGTCGACCCACTCAATTAAGGCGTTGCCCAAGTTTGAGAATGCAATGGAGCTTTATTGGTGTTTAATGGTTTATTCCCCTTTAAAGTCTGATTTTTTTTATTTATTTATTTTAGGACCCCTAAATTTACTCAGGGGCGGCCACCTTAAATTTATTAATTAACCATTATCAAAAGGTGTAAAGATAGACAAAGGGGAGGACGTAACCCACCTTGCCCTAAAACTGAAATACAAATCACATAATCTCACCATCTCAACCCAGTCCAAAAAGCAATAAAAAGAAAAACAATACATCATAAATAAAATAAAGCAAAACGACCATTACTTAATACGAATAACAAGAAGTCTTTAATAGTTTTCATTAAGGCCCCCTTCGCTTTTTGGCAAGTTACTTATACGGATAAACACTTATCCGGGTAAGTGCATTTACCCATGTTTTTATATTTCTCATGTAAATAATGTAATGTCCATTTTAGCCATAAAAATCCATTATTAAAAAAAGCCATTTTTTTTTTCATTTAAGTATTGGTAACTTTTTTCCCTAGGTGGAAAAGTTCTTTATCCACCTAAGAGATGGATATCATTTACTTGAGTAAGTGATAACCAAAGAAATAAACTTTTCCTGGTCCCCATATAAATATGAAAAAAGAATATGGGATTCTTGGTCAATAGGAACCAAGAATGTTTTGCATTGAGTTGTATTCAAGAAAGTTTTTCTGATCAATTCTTTTATTGTCCAAGAAGTCTGCACATCGATTTCCCTTTCTAAGAATATGAGAAAATTTTATTTGCGTAGTAGAATTTACTCTCTTAATTTCCCGCTAGATATAAGTAAATTTACAAGGAACTATGAACTTAGCAAGACAAATATTAACTAAGCACTTGTTATGACTTTTAATTTGAACCTCCAATATTCCATGATTGAAGCATAGTGTAATGCCATCCCTAAGAGCTAAAAATTCAACAATGATAGAAGAGTTGTTACCATAACAATTATGAAATCCAAAACAAAAAGCTCCAAAACTATTTCTCACGATACCACCTCCTCCGCTCTCACCTGGGTTTCCCCAACTTGCCCCATCTACATTCAATTTGAAAGGAAGCTCTATAGGGAGTGGCCAGTAAATAGTTGTTCTCTTGATTTGCTTGATGAGAATATTTAAAACATCAAGCATGAAAGAATTCTCATATGAAGATAGTGTAGCATAATTTAGACTTAATTGCATCAACCACCTATTAATTGTTGCTAACATTGCCTTTTTTGCAACAATGAAACGCAACAATGGCCCAATATTCATTATTTGGAACAATTAGCTAAAAACTATTTTTTTTTTCACATTAATTGTTGCTAACACATAGGCAACAATTCTAATTAATTGTTGCGAAATAATTAACAACAGTTCTGCAATTATTATCTATAATAATTTTAGTAACATTAATTATAGACTATTATTAAATTAGCAACAAGTGAATAATTGTTACCGATTTCACTAATTATTCTTCATTGCATTTAGTTACAATTCAAAATGGTTGCCAATATTTATTTAGTTGTTGATATTAATATCTTTAATTGTTGTAAATAATTTACAAATTGTGGTTAATAAAAATTTTGCACGTACTTAAAGTAATACTATTGTTGTCAATGATCACATAATTGGAACTATTATCAATGTTAACTTCATTATGTTACATCCATATAACATATTTTATATATAATTTATTATGGTCATTCATTTGTTCATTCAATTCAATTAATGGACAATCTTAAATCCATTAAATCCATCCATCACATGAATATAAATTCATTGGTTTCTAAAAGATAACATATTCAAACCATCATATATTAAGATTCGAAAAGTTTATACACAAAAAAGTAACACCCTAATTATTATTCTCATCAAATTTGTTCTTCTAGTGTTTGATTTTCAGAAGCACTAACATCCTCATTATTATTCTCTTGCAAAAAATAATGTATAAATAATTTTATCAATCACAATATTAAAGAAAAAGCTATTTAATTTAAATTTAAATAAATCTAACTAAAAAAATTACTTGCGATACTAAAGTTGATCCACGAGAGATATTTAACAAGTCAATAGTTCCATTTTGAGTAAGCTTAGCCAATAATGAAGTTATGACCAATTGCATTTGGTCTTGTTGTGTCTTCAATTACTCTCTTTTTTCTTTTTCCTCATCTAATTGCTTGGGTAACTTTTCATTCTCCATTTTCAATCTATTATTTTCTCCTTTTTTGCCTCAAACTTTTGATGGAATTGGTCCAAATCCAAACAATCGAACATACCCACTATGCTCAATCATGCATTTCCAAAATTTTGAACTACATCTTGGAATAGAGAGAATGACAAAGGGAGTAGTTCTTACATACTTGGAGCATGTGAATTCAGCCCAAATATTGTTTCTTTGAACGAGTCTGAACCAAGCTTTAAGGATAAAAGCCTTAGACACATCAAATAGAGAACGAGTGCCAACACCTCCCTCTTTACTAGGCTTGAATATTTTAGGCCAACCAATCCAATGCAACATGTTGCCATGATCAGAAGCTCCCCACAGAAAATTGGCAAAAAGAGTACGAATTTTGTTAATGACAACTTTAGGAGGAGAAACAACACTAAGAATATAAATTGACATAAATTGAAGAACATGTCTAATGAGAATCAATTGGCCACCCGAAGTTAAAAGTTTTGCTTTCCACCCTTCAATTTTCTTTTGAATCTTCATCACAATTGGTTCAAAGTCAACAATTTTCAACAAGACTTCTCTTTACTTATCCTTTGGCTAGAAGCTTTCTCGTAAAGCTTGACTCATCAAAGAAAAAAAGACCAACTTGTTAAGAAAATAGAACCTCGTGCCTGAAGGTCTAGGTCACTGAATTGTGTATCTTTGTTGTTATTATCCATACATATCAGGGAGCTTGATAGATCTTAAAATCAATTAAATTGGCTCCTTGACCCCCTAATATGGTGGTAGTAGATTTGTAGAATAATTGTATAAGTGGTTTTGCTCATTGTTTCATATAGGGATGCTATGTATATTTATAATTACATAAAATTTACTTGAACACCCGTATTCTATCTGACGATATTAAAATATGTATACTTATAGTTACATAAAATTTACACTTAATCTATCAGTAAAATTGGTTTGAATACTGTTTATTTATTAGACTTATAAGTTTCTTATAGAAGTTATTTTAGGTATAAACTAAAGCTAAAGAGAGGGGAGGCTTCTAGCTTCTATGTCTCACATGGCAGTTGGGTATTGTAGCAACCCATCAATAAAAAAGTTAACAAAGTTACAACCACCCAGTACAAAGTTAACAAAGCTACAGCCCCACTTTACAAAAAGATTATTATATACAAAAAAGAGCTATAATTTCAGTCTTTAAATAATTTGTTTACAGTTAACCAATAAAACTTCTTTACCAAGATTTTTTGAAACACTGTGTTTATAAAGCTAATTTTGTTCTTGAGCTGCGTTTTGTTAACATAATTAATTTTCTATTTATCTTCCTTAAGAGACATGATGGCGAAGGTTTATTGCAAAGAGACTGAAAAGACTGAAAAGGATATGAGATGTGAGGAGAAAAAGGTGGGATATAATTTTCTATTTAGTATGTGAGAGAGAAGATACTGGGAGAAAGTTTAGTAACATGGTTTTAAACTTCCTCAAATATTGGACCATTGGTTGAACCCCCCAGTTAGGTGGATATAAAAATTAAGAATATTCAAAAAATCCAGAAAATTGCAATGAGGATTTTGGAGGAGTTTTGAAAGAGAGTAGAATGACACATGGACTGAGTCACTCTATACACCTATACCTATATATATATAGATAGATAGATAGATAGATAGATAGATAAATATATATAGTTGTGCTTAGACCTGTTCATGGGCCGGGTGGCCCGACGGGCCGACCCGGCCCGGCCCGACCCCCGGATGGGCTTGAACAGAATTTTTGGCCCACGGGCTTAACCTCGGGCCAAAAAGCCCAGCCCGCATAAAATTCGAGCCGGGCTCGGGCTTTGCCAAAATAGCCCGGCCCGAGCCCGGCCCGACCCGACTTATAGTTAAACTTAAGTAAACCCGGCCCGACCTATAGTTAAACCTAAGTAAAAACCCTATGTGATGTCTATTTGAATAAATGTTTTGATTTGAGGTCATTGATTCACTTGNCCGGCCCGACCTATAGTTAAACCTAAGTAAAAACCCTATGTGATGTCTATTTGAATAAATGTTTTGATTTGAGGTCATTGATTCACTTGTAGRYYCATTGTTCATTTAAATAGGGGAAAAAAACATTTAAATTAAAATAGAAAATGTCAGAAAATTTTGAATTTCTTTTATTAGGTCGGGCTTCGGGCTCGGGCTCGGTCTTCGAGCTTTTCATCAGGGTCGGGCTCGGGCCCAAGTTGTAGGCCTGTTGGTCGGGCCGGGCTCGGGCTCGGGCCTAACAGTTTTCTGTTAATAAAGAGTCAAAGCCCGGCCCGAGCCCGGCCCATGAACAGGTCTAGTTGTCCTAGACTTAGGCTGGGCCCATGTTACCTAAGGGCCAGACCATAAAAATAAAAAAAGCCCTACTTTTTAAGCCCAAGGACCAAAAATTCAAATCTAACCGTGTTAAATTTTGAATTAGACCGGTTTGGGCTCAAATTGGGCCTGCCCAAACTATAAGAAACACTATTTAAACATTTCCTATTTAAGGAGATATTTCTACTTTTCATTGTCTCATGTGATTGGATAATATATATATATATATATATATATATATATATGTAAACCGTATTTTTTTCTGGTTTCCAATGCTTAAATCAAATATAATGACAATGGAAACTCTTCATTTCAGAATATGGATTGGACATCCATGAAAAGACGAAGAAAACCCCGCTTGTAAAAAAAATGATAATAAGTGGAATCAATTGTGGTTTTGCGTTTTAGAACCGAATTGTGTGCCACTTTGCCCCTATATGATAAAAATTGGATTTACCCAAAATCTCAGATCACTGTCCCAAATCCCAAATTTGGATCTCCTCATCTTTATTAGTTTCCATTGAGTTGGTGTAATCAGGCCACGTGGTAAATAGAATATAATAGTAGGTTCCAGCGTTCCACAGAGAAGCCAAACTATCAAGTAGGCTTTAGGTAATGGTGATCATGGTCGGGATGGGCCACCCTTAATTCCTAATTACTTATGTCAAGGGCTCTTAGCCCGGTTGTGGGCCCGACCCAAATTCTGTGCATCAAATATAAGCCTAAACTCAGGCTTATACAGGCCCCTGGGTAGGTTTTTCTTATCAGTAAACTTGGATAGATTGTATCTATCAAATAAAAAACTTATTTTATTTTATTTTATTTTGTAGCGGTGTGTGTAGATTGGGACATTATTTTACATTCTCTCTTTTCCTCTTGACATGATTGACAATTGACAATAGTTTTTGCTATTTGCTATTATTTTAGTTGTTCTAAAATTTGCATTATCTCATTTTTATCATTCGTCCATTTATGTTAGTACATTTTTCTTTTGAGAGAAGTTATTTATCTATTTTCTCTATTTTTTGTATTTTTTTGTTTTAAAAATATAAAACAATAATCATTCTTTATCTTGATTAGATTAAACAACTAATGAGATGCACTTTCCCAAAACCTAAATAATATCTTCTCCTAAAATTTCTCATAAACTACCTCCCCTACTTTCTCCAAAATTATCACTAATTCCTATTCATCTTTAAATTATCTCTAATTCCTATTTATCTCCAAAATTATCACTAATTCCTATTTATCTTTAAATTAACTCTAATTCCTATTTATCATCTCCCAAACTTTTTATCTATATCTATCTAAATAAAATTTGGATTAAAAAAATATAAGAATTATTTAAATATTCTAACAAAATCATATAATAATTTAATATATTTATTAAAAGGCAGAAAATGATTTTATATTTTTACAAAATATATCACGAAATTATGTACTAACAATTTAAATTATACTTTTCCGGATTCTCAATTTAAATGCTTTTCAAATATTTAATAATATGTAATAGCATTAAATAAATAAAATTAAACAACAAAAAATTTTAAATATTTTATACAATATTTAAATATTTATCTTAACTAGATTTTAAATAGTTCAAATAACAGAATTATGAAATAAATTTAAAAGTTTCTTCAAACTAGAAAAATAATTATAACATAATATTGAAATTACTAATAATTTAATCTATTATAAAATTAATATAAAATTATGTAATAATAGTATAAATTATGATTTTATGGATAACTAAATTCAATAATTAATTAACATAAATAGATTTTAAATAATTAAAATAAATAAATTATGTAATAAATTTAAAAAAATCCGAAAACTATAAAAGTAACTATAACATAATATTGAAATTAATAATAATCGAATATTTTCATATAATATTGTAAGTAACTAATTTCACTTATATCAAGTAATAATTCGAGAAGATAACATTCAAAAACATTAATATTTATTAATAAAATTTTTAAACTCTTAATCTGTATTTATTATATAATTATATATACTAAAATTAATATTTTTGTATTTCAGTAATTATTTATTGTTTTTTGTGATAAATGTATTTTCAATGATTATGTATAAATTTATTTTGTTTTGTTATTTAACAGAAAACTTTCAATAATTATTGGAGATTAAACTACTATTATTGATTTTTTTTAAATTTAATTAATTGTACTTATTGTATTTATTATATTTTTATTATAACTTATTGGTTAATTAATATTTATTATAGATTAATCTATTACTTGAGATTATACTATTTATTGACTAAGTTAATATATTTTTAGTACTTATTGTTTTTTTGTAATTATTGTAATTATTGTATTTTTTCATTATCAGTATATTTTCAATAATTGTGTGTTTTCACTATAAATTTTCAATAATTATTAGAGATTAAACTATTGTTATTTGTCGGAGATAAAACTATTAATTTTGCTAAAATTATGAGAATTCATGAGTTGGTTCGGACCGGTCGTAAGTTATTTGGCCAACAAATTAACATGGTCAGGTTGGGGAGTTGGTCAACTAAAGTCAACTGACCTTTTGTGAAAATTGACTCACTCAAGTTGTATCGGTTTGGGTCGGTTTCACAAAAGGTCCATCGGTTCAAAAGATTTAAACTTAAAACTTAAATTTAATTTTAAAAATTACAGTGCAATTATAGGTACATGGTGGTCACTTAAGCCATCAAAACAGAGGAGGTGTCAAACTAATACTATGCGAATGCCTATAATGAGTCCATAACTCATCACACATCAGCGATGAGCTCATAACACATCACACATCTGTGATGAACTCATAACCAAAATAGGTCGCAATAAACTTTGGACCCACGTAGACTTGCAATGAGTTTAAATCCATCACAGAACGACGATGGACTCTGGACCCACACGAATTTGCGATGAATTTAAAGTCATCACATAATCGTGATGAGTGCAAACTCACCGCGGACTAGAAACAAATAATAGAAACACGTGCATCATTAAATAACGTGCATGACGAGACACCCTATGAGCCTAATAAGAGTGCGCAAGCTAAATAGTGATGTCACCCATACACATTTTTTTGAAATGGTCACGAAAGGAAGTAGCACATGTGTATTATGAGAATCTTCAAACGAAAGTAAAGTTTGCCCTTAAGATATCTCATAAGACATGTGGAAAAACCCTAACAATGTTCCCCAACAACTGACACTAAATCCAAGATTTTCTTTCCTAATGGGAATCAAATACTTTTGGCTCCTTCTTTTCAGGACCTTGGGATCCCTCCCTATAAATAGGGGTCCAATTTATAACGATATAATGGTTCTATCACCTTATTTGCCCTAATCTATAGCCTACCTCCTACACTCAGCTTTCTTTTGTCCTTTAAGGAGACTCCCGTATGTAGCCTAACCACTTCAGTCACAACGATTATTAAAAATTAAATTTAAAAATTAGATTTATGAAATGAAACATTTTAGACTAAAAAATATGGGAAATTTCTCACTTTTTCATATTAAAATTTACTTTCAAAATATAAAATATTAATATATATCTATGGTTAGGTCGTTCAATTTTGGTCGGTTTACAAATGACCAAAGTGAAATTCATCCAACTTGGTTGAATTGGAATTTTTTTGAACCAAAGTCGACATAAAATACTAGAAAACCAACCAACTTGGGTCGAGTTGATCAGGTTGGTCGGTTTCATAAGTTTGATGAATAAACCTAATTGAAATTAATTATTGTTATTTTTGTATTATAAAAATTTACTAAAAGTAGTATATAAAATATGAAAAATTATTAATTATTTAAAAAGTTGAAAATATAAAACAATTGTATACTCTTATGTCTTTATATTAGGGTCATTTACTAAAACACACTTTATAGTTTTATATGTTTACTTAAACCTACCTTATAGTTTTCATTTTACTAAAAACTCCCATATATTTTACAATTTATTTACTTAATCAACCTTTCATTAAGGAGAGTTTGTTTTGCCATTAGAACCATGATTTTCTATTCCGAAAATACCCTTAACACTTTTTTATACAAAAAAACAGAATTGACCAATTATAGCCAATAGAGTGGTTGATCGTGTCTTATTAAGGGCAAAAGGGTATTTTTTTATTTCTATTTTCTTTTTATTAAATTTATTTAAATGATCATTGGGGTCAACACTATCATTTTCCACTATCATCTAATGGATGATTGATTAAGTCCGTTGCAAATTATAAGTGGTGTTTTAGTAAAATTCTAACTATATGGTAGATTTTTAGTAAATCCATGAAACTATAAGGGCATTTTAGTAAATGACCTATTCTATTATTTATCTTTTGCTGAATAAATCCCGTGCATTGCATGAGTCCCCGCTAAGATAATTATTAATAAAACTAAATTTATTAAAAAATATTTGTTCATATTCAATTAACAATAATTATATTTTATAAATCAACATTAAATGAAAAATAAAATTATTAAATCTTTCATATTTTCCCGTGCATCACATGGGTCCCTGCTAGTGCCATATATAAAGGATGGTTAGGCTTTTACCCTTGGATTCACGATATATACCAGGTTTTTCACCCTCACACGTAAGGCCCAAGGGTAGTGGCATCCCCTAAATTCATAATAAAAATTAACCTTTTTGTGTGGTGGTCTAACAATTCAACCTTCTTAAATCAAATATATTAATCATTGATACCATGGCTAAATAATAAAAATTGAAAAAGATAAAAAATATAAAAATTACAAAAAAAAAATTAGAAAACACTTTAGCATATCTCCTATATCATGTATTCATCATATTAAACAAAAAATGTGATAAATAAGAATCACTATTAATTTAATAAATAAAAATGTTTTTATATACATAAAATATAAAAATTTTAAAAAACTTAAGAAAGATATTATTACTATTTTTTATCATCTTTCAAAATTGAAAGCGAATGTAAACATTTCATCTATAGTAGCATGACAATAGCAAATATAAATCCACTCCAAATACTTAACCAACCAAACAAATTTTGTGTGATGTCTGAATTGGCGATTTTACATGAAATTCCATTTAAACATGTTAACCTAAAATTAAAATTGTACTAATATGAAACTATGTTAACAAAATTGTTAATTAACTAATAATCGAGCCGTTGTAGTATGGTGGTGAGTATTTCCGCCTGTCACGCGGGCGACCCGATCCCCAGCAACGGCGTGTGTTGTATCGTTTTACATTACCAATAAGGAAAAAAAAACATCAGCCAACCAACGAACCTATAATGGGCCCCAATGTGAATTCTAATAATGGGCCCCACTATGCACGGCTGAAGTGGTATAAAAAAAAAATCAAATATCCAATTAAAGGTAAATCATGAGACTATTCTGAGATTGACAGTGAACTTCGCCGGAGAATTTTATCAAGACAGCAAAAAATTTAAACGTAAAATATTATATATTATTATATAATTATAATTTATATAATATTTATATATTTTATATATATGGGTTGTGTTGGGCATGCTACGAGGGCAGCACAACCCATTCGTACATTCCGTGCCGATCGGCCCGGCCCATGGACCTAAAACCCCAAGCATATCACAACATGGACCATAGTTCCAAGCTTGGCATGGCCCGTGTGCCGTCATGTCAGGCTGGGCCATATTGGACCACCGGCAGTCGTTATAGTATAGTAGTGAGTATTCCCGCCTGTCACGCGGGCGACCCGGGTTCGATCCCCAGCAACGGCATATTTTGTATCGTTTTACATTACCAAAAAGGAAAAAAAACATCAGCCAACCAACGAACCTATAATGGGCGCCAATGTGAATTCTAATAATGGGCCCCACTATGCGCGGCTGAAGTGGTATAAAAAAATATCAAATATCCCATTAGAGGTAAATATGAGACTATTTTGAGATTGAGAGTGAACTTCGCCGGAGAATTTTATCAAGATATAAAAAATTTAAACGTAAAATATTATATATTATTATATAATTATAATTTATATAATATTTATATATTTTATATATATGGGTTGTGTTGAGCCGTGCTACGAGGGCAGCACAACCCGCTCGGTCATTCCGTGCTGGTCGGCCCGACCCATAGACCTAAGACCCCAGGTGTAGCATGACATGGACCATAGTTCTAAGCTTGGCACGGCCCGTGTACCGTCATGTCAGGCTGGGCCATGTTGGACCACCAGCGGCAAACCCGATTTACACCTCTAAACACTATCGAATGACAAGTATGAAACCACTGAGTTGTGCAGAAACATCAGAAACAAATGAGAACAAACAAGTGATCAAAGAAATGTGGGACGAATCGAACCAAAAATGGGCGGCGAAGCAAGAAGACCCTTGGAGAACACAGACGAGAACAATAACTGCACACTTTTTTGTGATAATCCTTGAAGCTGGATCGACAAGCTTCGACAGCCACCCTCTTCTCCCGTGTCTATGGGGTTCTAGACAACGCTTGTCGGCCTATCGTAAGGCATCGATGCAACTCAACGTAATGGCTTCTTCCGAAATTTCCCACTTGCTCCTCCTTCATACCCTCCTGCCGTCGTCGCCATAAAAGCTCAATTCCAAGCTTGACTCGAGACATGAAACAGAAGCAATACTTTTTCATTTCCCAAAAGGAGAGAGATGCATGATCACTTACCTGACGTAGTTCAGATTGGATCTTTAGAGTTCAGCCACTGAACTGTTGAAGGGCGTGAAGGAGAGAGTGACGAGAGAGGAGGAAGAGGGTTGTAAACTTGGAATCGGGGGTATGACAACCTAATAACTCAAAATCCATTATGAGAATTTTAAGACGTCAAAAACAGCACCAAAGGGCAAATAGTTTTGTCAAATGTCAATCATGTAGAAATCAATTGAGGATTTTATATTCTCTGAGCAAGGAAAAAGGAAAAGAAAGTGTAAAGCAACATGTTGTTATACCTGTTCATAACTACAAAATCAACAAAAGCACAATTTCTCCAAGTTTGCTGATAATCCATCCAAGGTAGATGGAAATGAATAGAAACCTGGGGTCTTAACTACCTAACTTATAAGCCTCATATTAATTATAATAACCCAATTAAGAATTAAGGACAAATAAGCAGAAACAAGCATCAACAATCTGAAGTGAGCTAAATTCCATTCTATCAAGGGCATATCCTCGGTTCTACTGTGAATTCTCAGATGTTTTTTCAATAGCCAAATCCATGCAGGGATTTACTTTTCAGCCTTCCCTTGGGCTTTCTAGAACACTCAACTTGTATCAAATCATCCCTTGAAATAGTGGGTCTATCATGCAGATTCCCTAACCTTCTTTGTTTATTTTTCCTCAAATTTTCATCTTTTGGATATACTTCTAAATTTTGAAACATGCACATGTTTCTAATTCTATCTTTTCTGGTCTTGTCATGCATCCATCTGAGCATGCTCACCTCTATTACGCTCTGGTCTCATGGACAGATACCTCTTTGATTGCCCAAGACTGCTGCAACAGAGCATTTCTGTCTATACAGTCATCTTATACAAGTCAAAGAAAAGTAGAAATCACCAACAAAGTGCATCATATGGGTGTATGTGTGTGTATCATATGTGTGTATCTATGTGTGTGCATCATATGTGTGTATGTGTGTATGTATGTGTGTGGAGAGAGGAATTAGAACCTTGGAGAATTACACCAACCAAACCTGAAATATTAATGGCAACATGATGCTCTGGTATGGTGAAGATTGAAGATGAACAATCGGGGACATAATTATAATCGAGATCATCTTATCATCCAAACAGAGTTCAAATTCACAACAATATCTTTGTAACTAGGACATTAAGGAACCCTTCTGTGATCTTCTGCATCTCTACTGAGGTTATACCGCAATTGAAGTTACTTACTGCAGCACATAAAACATTCATTAATATTGCAACAATATACATCAAATATATACCAATTTAACAAAAAAAAAGGGGAAAAAACTTAATCAAGTTCATACTTGATGGAGGGTGATTTGACCCGACCTCCTAACCAGGCGACACATGGACATAACTCAACGTAAATGACAGCTCAGCATGGACATAACTCAACGTAAATGAGCTCGTTGAAACCCAGCCTAACAGCTTGCTACAAGGCAGCTCGCTATTGGGCAGCTCGCTACAAGGCAGCATGCTACAAGACAGCTCGCTACAAGGCAGCTCGCTATTGGGTAGCTCGCTACAAGGCAGTTCGCTACAAAGGAGCTCGCTATTGAGCAACCCGGAGTTTTCGGGAAGCTTCTTATCCGACAAGACCGTGCTCGTCAGACTGCTCCCACGTCTCTTGTCTGGCAGCGCAGCACCTGCCAGTTCAGAGGACTGTGCCCACGTCTCTCGTCAGGCGGTATCGTGCCTGGCAGCTCTGAAAAAACGTCTCTCAACTGATAGGGCCGTACCCTGCGACGCTTACCTGTGCCAATCAACTCAGCCCTGGCAAATAACGGCTGTAGCAGAGAATCAAAGGCGGTTACACCCGATTTGACAGAGCATTAATATATAAGGGTCCCGACCCCCAAGGAAAAAAGTAAATGCGCATTTCCACTCTTAGCTCTTTCTTTTCTTTACAACTCTCTCTAACCTCTCCACCGAGTTCTAACTTAAGCATCGGAGTGTTCCCACCGGGTGAGCTCCCCGGGAATCATTCATCTTCTTCTCCTTCTCAGGTGTTGTCCGTCGCCAGTTAGGAGTGAGGCCCCTGCCAGCTAGGAGTGACCAGATCGCGCTACATCATTTGGCGCCATCTGTGGGAATCCGCTTCAAAAAGCCTCTCACCAAGCAACTTCAGTAAGACTTCCATGGCTTCCTCCAGCAACGCTAGACGCAATGTCGACCAGAACACTTCTGGGGAACGACCTCAGCTCCCAACGGTCTACATTGGCTAGTTCACTGTACCCCTCTCTGTGGACGGAGTCCCTACCCTAAGCGCGCCTCAGATCATGGCGCCAGTAAATGCTCCACTTCCCTCGACGGTAGAGGCGACCTTTGTAGAACCGTCCGTTCTCCTGGTGGCCGGACAGAACCAGTTGGAAAACCTGGTACACTGCGTGCGAGCTATGCAAGCTCAAATGCAGCAGGTCCACCAGTTTCAGCTGTACCAGCAGCAAATGCTCCACCTACCAACAGCAGTACCAGCAGCAGTTTCCACCACTACCTCAGCCTCAGCAACAAGTTCCACCTCGATACCCCACTACACACCAGGCCCAGCCCTACCGTCACAGCGAGCGTCTCCCCCGCCGAGGAGAGACCTCCTAAACTCAAAACCCTCTCGGGAGTCAGGTCTCATCCCACGGTAAGAGGGAAAGACAAGTCACTCCCCCCACCTCGCAACCTGTAGTCAGGTCGGGGGACTCTCAGCCAATCAGACCCACATCGTCTCGGCCTTCACAGTTCGAGATCCCGCTCGTCGAGAACCAGTTCGAGGTTCTGGCCACGGGCTATAGACAAGGCCCTTCAGTTCACAGCCATCGGCAGTAGTCCGAGCCCCTCCCTGGTCCAACCGTGCTCGGCGACACAGAAGCAAGCAGTACTAATGTCGAGCCAGCGAAGCAACAGCGGAGACGCCGCCGAGCTCGTTGAACTGCCACCCACAACCTGCCCGAGCTCAAGGGCAAGGAAGAGGTAAGCTCGGGCGAAGTGAAAGCCACTCCGCTCCTCTCAGTGTCGTCCCCCCTGTCTCTAGAACTTCTAGCCGTCCCTATGCCTAATAACTTCAAGGTACCCCCCCTTGGACAAGTATGATGGATTGTTCGACCCGAATGATCACGTAGACGCTTTTCAGTCGCAGATGCACTTGGCAAGGGCAAGTGAGTCCTGCATGTGCGTGGCCTCCTCCACCACCTTCAAAGGAGTGGCCTAGACGTGGTACAGAAACATCACGCCCGGATCAATAAAGAGCTGGGTGCAGTTCGTGCAGGTTTTCACCTCCCATTTCGTCACCAGCAAGCGGTGCCCGAGAACCCAAGAGAGCCTCCTCGGCATAGTCTAGAGGGAAGGGGAGTCCATCCGCAGCTACAACAAGCGGTTCAATGACGCTTGTCTATAGATACCCGACTTGGACCCCGCGGCAGCCAAGAGAGGCATAACACACATGGAGCTCAAGTGGCATGTGGTTGTCAATCAGTCGAAGGCTGTAACCGAGTTCCTCAAGCTCACAGACCAGTTCATAGGGATGGAGGAGGAGATCAACCAGAAAAATGAAAGCTTGCCCGAGAAAAGGAAAAGAGAAGGTGAGTCGTCGACCCAAGGGGACAACAAGAAGAAGAAAGACCCAACTAGGGGAGGGAGGCCAGGTCAGCCTTTGCGAGCTCCTCCAGTAGAAAGGACTGACTATACACCCCTGAATGCAAAACGGGCCGAGTTCCTCATGGCGATCAAGGATGCCCCGTACGTGAAGTGGCCACCCCGGCTGAGAGGGGACCCTAATGTTAGGAATAAAAATTTGTATTGTAATTTTCATAAAGATCACGGTCATAGTACCGAAAGTTGTAAGAATCTCCACGACGAGATAGAAGAGCTCATCCGTCGCGGATACTTAAGAAATTTTGTACAAAATAATAATAAAGTAGGTCAGCAGGGGGAGCAAAGTAGAGATGCTCCCGAGTCCAGTAGCAGGCAAGCTGAGCAGCCGTAGTGGTAGCCCCCTGAAGAGAGGCCAGTTCGGGGGACCATACATGTGATCATCGGAGGATCGATCATCGCGGGTTGCACCTCGGCTGCAGCTCGGACTTCAGCGTGAGAGGTCAGAAGGGAAAAGCAGAACCCCCCGAAGCGGCCAAGGATAAAAGAACCAATCTTCTTCACTGAGGACGACGCGTGCGGGGTCCACTACTCCCATGATGACGCGCTCGTCGTGAAGATAAGGATTAATGACTTCGAAGTGAAGTGCGTCCTCGTTGACTCCGACAGTTCGGCAGACATTCTTTTCAAGGTTGCATTCAACAAGCTTCAACTCCAAGAGAACGACCTCAAGCCCGCAAGTACTCCTTGGTGGGCTTCAGCGGAGAGGAAGTTAGGTCCCTGGGGAGAATCATAGTACCTGTGGAAGTCGGCACCTGGCCTAGCATAGTGAGGCTCAACCATGACTTCTTGGTGGTTGCAACTCCCTCCCCGTACAACGCCATAATAGGTTGGCCCATCATCCATGCTCTACGTGCGGTGGTCTCCACCTATTATTTGGCGATGAAGTTCCCCACAGACTTTGGAGTTGGGGTAGCGCGAGGCGATCAACTCAAGTCTCGCAAGTGCTACGTCACCACCCTCAAAGGGAAAGCCAAGGTGGCAGACGACCTCAAACTGGAGCGACCGACGGAGCTTTTTGAAGAACGAGCTGCACCTACGGAGGAGACTGTTCCCGTGCCAACTTCAACAGAAGACCCAGCTCGGACCCTCCAGATGGCGCTTCGGTTGAGGTGCCCCTGCGATCTCAACTCGTAAGTATTTTACTTGAAAATTTAGATGTTTTCGCATGGTCCGCGACAGAGATGCCCGACATAGACCCTAGCATCATCACTCACAAACTAAACACTGATCCTGTAGTTAGGCCTGTTAGACAGAAGAAACGCAACTTAGCCCCGAAGCGCTAGAGAGCAGTTGACGAGGAGGTCGGGAAGCTCCTCGCAGCCGACTTTATCAGAGAGGTCCATTACCCGTGCTGGGTAGCCAACCTAGTCCTGGTAAAAAAGGCCAACGGTAAATGGCGCATGTGCATCGATTATACCGACCTGAACTGCACTTGCCCGAAGGACTGCTTCCCACTCCCCAAGATTGACCGCCTGGTGGACACGACCTCAGGGCACAAGTTGCTGAGTTTCTTGGACGCCTATTCGGGCTATAATCAGATCAGAATGGACCCTGCCGACGAGGAAAAAACAGCCTTTATAACTAAACTAGGCCTGTACTATTACAAGGTCATGCCCTTTGGACTGAAAAATGCCGGGGCTACGTTTCAAAGACTTGTAAAAAAGTTGTTTGAGCTGTTGATCGGCAAGAAAGTAGAATGTTATGTAGACGACATGGTCGTCAAAACTCAGTTTTCAAGTGATTCAATAAAAGATTTGCATTATGTTTTTGAAATTTTGCTAAATTTAACATGAAATTAAACTTGAACAAGTGTGTCTTCGGTGTCACCTCGGGTAAATTCCTAGGGTATATCGTTAACCGGCGTGGCATTGAGGCCAACTCGGATAAAATTAAGGCTATCCTAGATATGAGACCACCCCGAAAATTGAAGGAGGTCCAGAGGTTGAATGGCCGCATATCCGCTCTGAGCCGCTTCATGTCCAAATTGGCACATCGCTGCTGCCTTTCTTTAAGACAATTAAAAGCAAAGGCTTTGAATGGACCGATGAGTGCCGGTTCGCCTTCGACGAGCTCAAAAGGTACCTCGCCAGTATCCTAGTCTTAACCCGACCTGAGGAGGGTGACATTTTGGAGCTGTACCTCTCTGCAAGTGACAAGGTGGTCAGCTCGGTACTAATAAGAGAAGTAGATCGGATCCAACGACCTATCTACTACATTAGCAAAGTGTTGCAGGGAGCAGATACGAAATATTCAGAGATCGAAAAGTTGGCGTATGCTCTAGTTGTTGCAGAATGGAAGCTTCGCCCGTACTTTCAAGCTCATACTATCGTTGTCCTCACCAATAAACCTCTAAGGCAAGTCTTGCTCAAGCCTGAGGTCTCCGGTAGGTTAACGAAGTGGGCCATTGAACTCAGCGAGTACAACCTCCAGAACAAACCGCGGACTGCCATCAAGGCCCAAGCCTTGGCCGACTTTGTCGCAGAATGCACTTTCAGCACCGAGGCCCCCAGGTCGGTCGAGCCCGAGGCCCCCAGGCCGGACGAGCCCGAGGTTCCCAGGCCGGACGAGCCCAAGCGCCGTGAGGGGACAACCAGCGCGACCTCTCTCCTAGTTAGATCAAACCCAAACTGGGATGAGGAGCCCTGGGTCCTCCATGTGGATGGCTCATCAAATCAGTAGGGCAGTGGGGCTGGAATCGTTCTGTATGGGCCAAGTGGTGTGAAACTGGAGTACGCGCTAGGCTTCGACTTCGCGGCATCCAACAATGAAGCGGAGTACAAGGCGTTAATAGCCGGGCTGGCTCTAGCAAACGAAGTGAAAGCCAAGCACATCGTCATCTGTAGTGATTCTCATCTCGTGGTCAACCAAGTTACAAGTGAATATGAAGCTCGCAAACCAACCATGATCGCCTACTTAGCCAAATTAAGAGAGGCTCTGCTCAACTTCCAGTCTCACTTCATCAAGCAAATGCCGAGATCTGAGAATGCTGAGGCCGACGCCCTGTCCCGGTTAGCCAGCACGAGTGATAATACCATGTGAATCGTGTATATAGAAAACTTGCCTCGGCCTAGCATTCTCGGGGGGGGGGGGCAGAGGAGGTCGGTCCTGTCGTTCAAGCAGAGCCGAGCTGGATTGATCTGCTTGTGAGCTTTCTGCTGCATGGGACACTCCCTGCAGATCGTAACGCTGCTAGAAGGGTAGAGCGTTAGGCAACCAAATACGTCATAATAGACGAACGGTTGTACCGAAGATCTTACACGCTCCCCTACCTGCACTGCTTGCGACCTTCCGAGGCCGAGCTCATGCTCCACGACACTCATGAGGGCCTGTGTGGTGGACACTTGGGGGCAGGGCTCTCACCTAGAAAGCAGTACGACAGGGATACTACTGGCCAACGATGAAGGTAGATGCGATCAAGCTCGTCAGAAGATGTGACAATTGTAAGAAGCATGATAACATCCACCACCAGCCTGCCGCCGACCTGAAGTATCTCACCAGCCCGTGGCCCTTCGCATAGTGGGGGATCGACATACTCGGACCATTTCTTCCAGCGACAGGGCAGAGGAGGTTCTTAGTGGTGGCAGTGGATTATTTCACTAAGTGGGTAGAAGCTGAGCCTCTCGCAACGATTACACTGCGGAATGTGCAGAACTTCTTCTGGAAGAATATAGTTTGCCGTTTCGGGCTACCTCGAGTACTTATTTCTAACAACGACAAGCAGTTCGAGGACATTAAATTCTAGAACTGGTGCAAAGATATGAGAATACAACAAAACTTCACCTCGGTGGCACACCCTCAAGCGAATGGCCAAGCGGAGGTCACAAATAGAGCCATTCTCCGTGGACTGAAGGCATGCCTCGACCGAGCTAAGGGACTGTGGTTAGACGAGCGGCCTAGTGTATTATGGGCTTATCGGACGACGGTGAAGACTGCAACAAGCGAGACCCCCTTGAACCTCACGTACGGAACTGAGGCAGTCATCCCAGCCGAGATCGAGGTTTCCACGCTACGTTTGGAAGTGTACGATGACAAAGAAATGAAGAAAAGCTATGCACCAACCTCGACCTACTTGATGAGGTATGGGACCTCGCATACATTAGGACCATGGTCTACCAGCAGAGAGTAGCTCGATACTATAACCCCAGGGTCAAGAAGCAGAACCTCCACGTCGGAGACCTGGTTCTTCGTAAAGTTATGGCACCTGAAACCGGTGTTGGTAAGCTCAGGTCAAATTGGGAAGGACCCTACCGAGTAAAGCGGGTGCTCGGGGAAGGAACGTATGAGTTCGAAACCTTAAGAAGGGAAACAAGTACCTCAAGCATGAAATATTGTTAACTTAAGACAATATTACCTGTAAATTACCGAGCTGAGTGGACTACAAGTCGCTCCTAGAGCCTAAGGGCCAATACGCCGAGTTACCGAAGGACCTCGACGCTTTAAGACCCAGTCGCGTCTTCGGCATGGGCGTACTCCAGAAGGGGGTGGACCGTAGTCGCTCCCAGAGCCTAAGGGCCAATACGCCGAGCTAGTGAAAGACCTCGGTACTTTATGACCTAGTCGCCTCTACGGCATGGGCGAACCCTAGGAGAGTGGACTATAAGTCACTCCCCTAGCCCAAGGGCTAAAACGCCGAACTAACGAAGGACCTCGGCGCTTTAAGACCCAGTCGCCTCCACGGCATGGGCGAACTCTAGGAGAGTGGACTACGAGTCACTCCCCCAGCCTAAGGGCTAAAACGCCAAGCTAACGAAAGACCTCGGCAATCTAAGTCCTAGTTGCTTCTACAGCGTGGGCAAACTGAGCTCGGTACCCTGATGATTCAGGGTAGCTCGCGTAATTCGAATCGATTCTTCAGTCACCCTTGCATGTTACCAGCTCGGCAGCTCGATAGCTCAGGTAACCTATATACATAAGACTTGGATGGAAAAGGAACCATTCTAAGCAAAAATGAACATTTCATTACTAAGGTTCTTACAAAGAAAACCAGGCTTAACGGCCCGGGAGAATACATCAGGAGAAAGAAAAAAGAAGAGAAAACCGGGCTCAGCCACTCGGGAACAAGCACTCCAAAGATTCAGAAGAAGAAAAAGAACAACCAGCATCAGGGGTCCACCACCTCCATGTCCTCGTCAGTCTCCTCCATGGAGTCGGGATCCTCCTCCTCAGCAGTGTCCACCATCTCCGAGGTCAAGCCCTTCATTGTTATGTCGTCAAGATTAAGGCCGGAGAACTGCTTCCGGACCAGGTACCGGCAAAGCTTGAACCCCGATTAGTAGGACTTCATGCCATATTCAACCTGGAGGTCGTGGAACTGCTGGGACTCCTTGAAATGCTCCACCGCCTTGGCCCGCTCTTCCTCCACAGCGGCATCGAAGGTTCGGGTCCGTTCGTGGAGCATGGCCTCCAAACTTTGGACCTGCTAACGAAGGCGCTCTCCTCAGTCAACCGGGTGATCCGCGCTTCCTGGTCCCGAACAAGCAACTCCTGGGCCTCGCTCCCCTTCTGAGCTTGGAGGACCTCACCCCGGGCCCGGTCGAGCTCGCGTTGGAGCCTCCGCACTTCCGACCTCTGATTGGTGGCATCTTGGGAGTGAATGGCCATCTGACAGGCCATAGCATGGATAGCGGAGTTCAGCTACCAATAGAAAGCCGGGGTAAGCAAAAAAAAAAAAAACAGAAAGAGAAGGGAAAAAGCAGGCGCTTACCACCATGCAGTGAGACGAGGCCATCTTAAAGAGCCGCCTAGGATGAATCCGAGACCATTCCGCGATCTCCTCGTGATAGACCGACTCTCGGCTCTTCCGCAAGGCCAGGAGGAAGTTGGTAATACTCTCCTCCCTTCCCTCGGTAGGGAACGTCGGGAAGACAGAGGGGTTGGACCGCGCAGCCGGAGGGTACTACCCCTGAGGTGGGACCTCTTCTTCTTCACCTTCTTCCGTGGCTACTCCCTCGTACGACACAGATGGGACATCCGGCGGCAGAGCAAAAGATGGGTCCGCAGCCTCGATCTCGGCGGCCCTAGATGTGGACGCATGGTCTGGGCGAGACCTCTTTGCCCTGCGCTTCTGGGAGCTCGATAACAGACGACGTGCATCCACACCCGACATTTTGGCTGCAAGAATCAAAAGGTGTTAGCCCAGCCTAAAAAATAAAAAAGAAGAGAAGGCAACCTAAAGGTAACCTACCGGGGCTTAGGCCGACCTGCACGAGCTTATCCTCGGCCAAGTAGTCCGAGTAGAGGAAGCCGATCTCCGCCCAGGACTGCAGTGTCTCCCGAATCCTTAGGTCCAAGCTAACGCCCGGATCCTGAATGGTGGCCCTCCAGTGGGTCGGAAAGGACCACCCCTCGGGGTTGCGAACTACAAAGTAACCTCGCTTCCAGGCTAGATCCTGTTAGGCAAATTGTGGAGAAGCTTGAAACCAGGACAAGGGGAAAAATAATAAGAGCGCCTGTTTGGAGGGGCTCCGGGGGAGGCATTCTTGATTAACAAAATAGAAGCAAAAGTGTCGAGGGAAAGAGGAAGACAGTACTCAAAAAACAGAGAAATTATCCCGACCACATTCCTGATTGAGTTCGGGTGGAGTTGGTCTATAGTGACATTGAAATGGGTGATGACCTCCACTATCAAAGGGTGCAAAGGGAGTCGGAGACCAGCCACGAGCTGCTCCTCAAAGATCACAATCTTGTCGTGATCGTGCTCTCAGGGATAGTTGTCAGTTGGGAGGCTATAAATGAGCTCCCTGGGGAGATCATACTGGAAGACCAGGGCCCGAAGTCTCTCCATCGACATGGAGGAAGTGCCGAAGCTATCTGGCTCCCGACTCCG
>NW_010729126.1:2644142-2683210 GCF_000365185.1 Nelumbo nucifera
AAATGAACAAGGCCTACAAGATGGTATTTTTCCCTTTCTTTTATATTTTAAAACACAATTTTACATTCTTAAATCAAAAAAATTTATTCAAATGGACATAATCACATAAATAATTTTAAGTTTAATATTAGGTTGGGTCGGGCCGGCTCGGGCCGGGCTATTTTGACAAAACCCGAGCCCGACTCAAATTTATTGCGAGCCGGGCTTTTTGGCCCAAATTTAAGCCCGCGGTCCTATAAAAATGTCTAAGCCCGTCCGGGGGTCGGGCCGGGCCGGGCAGGCCCGTCGGGCCACCCGGCCCATGAACAGGTCTACCAGCCAGTGACGCCCCATTACAGACTTATTAGACTCAACCGTTGTTATCAGTGGCTCACTACAGGCCTTAAACTAACTCCCCTGAACAGGTTTGAAAAAGAAACTAAAAAATTGAAGTATATCGGCATAAAGAAACTAAAAAATTGAAGTATCTGTATCAATATTTAAAATTACCTTGATGAATATCTCTTCTGGTAATGCAATGTTGCCCGTGCTGTTTGGCATGGGTCTTGTCTTTCATTTCATGGAATCCAGATCACAGTTCTTACCAACAAGTTCTTGATTGGATCAGCGATTATATTGTTTAGTGGAGGTGGATTTGATTGATGATGCTGCAAGGTCGGATCTCCTCTTCAAGTTTGCCAACCTTCTTCAATGGAGTTAGCTTGTTAGGCTCAAGCAGCCTTGATTTAATTTGTAATTATCATACCTTAGCTTATGATGGATTTAACAATTTCTTAGAATTTTTTTTCTTGGAGCTGTAAATAGTTTTCTTATATTTGAGTAGTTTTATGATAAACAAAGTTCATTTTTTGCCACTTGTGATCAACTAAAAGCAAGATATAACAGTATAACACTCTTTACTGGGCCAGGTTTATCTAATCTCAGCCCAGCATTAGATTGGGTCCCATCTAAGCGGATATGGGCTTCATTCTCAGCTCATGGGTCTGGACTAAGTCTAATTTTTATTAAACAGGTCTGGCTCAACCTAGGCATTTTCATTTTAGTAAGGGAAAAAATTGCATTTTTCTCTTTATAGCTTTTGGGGGAGGGAAAGGGAGGGCGAGGAGTCTTTTAATCTTCAGGAAGAAAATAAAGGAGGCACTTGCAAGTCATACAAGCAACATCAGCGCCACATCAGCATTTAACTGCACAGTCATGGCACAGCTGAGCATTTTAGCGACTGTTTGGCATTGTTGTTGTTTCCTGGAGCAACAGCACCACATCAGCACTACGTAGGAAAAAATGGTGCTTTAGGAAATAGTCATCTGTTTGAAACTATTTTTTCATAGAAAATAGTGTTCCAAGCCACATCTTGGAAATCGAGAAGGCATACTTGGAGTAACACTAAATTTGGCGTTTCCTGGAGCTGCAGCTCGTTGCTGCCAATAGGGCAGTGATGTGGCACTGGAGAATGAATAGAAGTGCAGAAAACGTTTCCTGGAGTATTCGTACCAAATAGAAAAGGTTACTATTACTGCAGGAAACTTCCTACTTGACAGCAACGATTCCAAAACCCACACATCTGCAACTGCAGAATCAATGCCAAACATATACTTTGTGATCATATAATTGGCCCAAGAACCAAATATGTGATATCTAAGCCCAGCCTAATCCACTGGACCAAGCCATGGGCCAGCAAGCCCAGAATTGGATAACAAAGATTCTAACATTTATATACTCTAGCTCGACCCATCTCTCTCTCTCTCTCTGGCACCCTGATTGCTTGACTTGTGTATCAGAGACTTTATCCTTAAGAAAGAACTTTGGATTCTTTGACATTTTCTGTTATTGACATTTTAATCAAGAAAAAATTCACATACACACATTTATCTTTTACTTCATTCTATTCTCTCTAATTAGGTTTAGTAACTTCCATTCTTTCTTATTGAATCTTATATTTAAGTATTTTTTCATCAATTAGTACTTTTAACGATATAAAGCCTATGCTTTTTAACTAAACAAAAGACCAATCCATTCTTCCATGATGGTGGCAAATAAATAACTCAAACTTCTAGGTCAAATAGGTCAAGACATGATGTCATAGTTAAATAATAAAATGTTTTAAAATAAAATAAATAAATAAATCTAAAAATTACAAAAAAAAATAGAAGAAAGTAGTTAAGGTCTGCACAAATTGGTAATTGGTCCCACACTGTGGTCTGATACATGTTTCTATCAAATCAACTTGGGCACTCAAGTTAACCACATTAAGAATATTTGGGAGCCCTTAAGTCCATCCATGCATGAGCCCTTCTCTCCCTCACTAAATAGAGGTTCTTCTAATGGAGAAGGAGACATCTTGGGGATGTTCTTTTTTTGGATTTTGAGAGGGGGAAAGTTGGTCAATGGGATTTTGGTTCCCATTGACCAAGAATCCCATATTCCTTTTTCAGAGGATCAGGGAAAGTTTATTTTCCTAGCTATCACTTTCCGGATAAGTAATATCCATCTCTTAGGTGGGTAAATAACTTTTCCACCCAGTTTCTGAGGAAAATTTTGCCCAAGTAACTACATTTATCCAGGTAAGTAACTTACAGAAAAGCGAATGGGGCCTTTTGTCATCCCATCATCCATTCCTTATTGGCTCACTTCTTTTTAAGGTAATCCCTTATTCGCCCACTTAATCACTCATCCTTGTTTTCTAGGTTTCCTTAACCAAATCCTAATCTCCCATTCTCATCTTCCTCTCAAAGCCAAAACTACTACCAACACTGCCTTACGCATGTAAAAAGAAAAATTGTTTTTATTGCCCATGGAAATAAAATACAAATACAAAACTTAAAAATGATCCAAAAATGGAACTACTTCCCTATTTAGTGGTGAGTCAACAATTCAACATTTTGCGTCAAATAATAAACATTATAAAAGAGAAAATATAAAAATTACAAAAAGAAATGTGAAAAACACTTTGACGAATCCCCAATATATCATATATTCATCATATTAAACAAAAAATGTGATAAATAAGAATTATTGTTAATTTAATAAATAAAATTATATATTAAAAAATTTGGAAAAATATTATTACTATTTTAGTCATCATATAAAATTACTATGTGCAAAACACATTATCGAATGTAAACATAGTACCAGCTCAAAATACTTGTTCAATTTGTGCATGCCTTTATTGGATTTTTACATGAAAATCTATTCAAACGTTATAACCTAAAATGTAAATGGTACCAATACAACAAAAGAAAATATTTAAAAAATATCAGGTCGTTGTAGTATAGTGGTGAGTATTCCCGCCTGTCACGCGGGAGACCCGGGTTTGATCCCCGGCAACGGCATATCAAATTTTTTCATTACCAACAACTAATGTACAAGTACAGATACACACGATGCAGAATTCTGAATTCCAGGCCCCCTACTACTAGCCCTCTCCCCCTTATAAACCTGAATTTGGCATCATCAAATCACAGGTCTTGGATGCATTCCCCCCTGTACTTTGGGGCTATAAAATTCTGATCTGGGCTGATTGGTCATTCTCCCCCCCAAAAAAAAACCACGTAAACTCAATCTATAATAACACGTCAGATCAGCCTAATAATGGGCCACCACTATGCTCAGCTGACGTGGTATATCGAATTAGAATTAGCCCATTAGGTCTCGTTGGTTAGCTTGTTTTATCAAATGACGAGAGGTAAATCATGAGACCATAAGAGCGAACTTGGACGAAGAGCAGGTAAGTCCCATTACCCTTTTCTTACTCTTCTTCCTCTTTTGTGCTGTCTTGTGATTCCAAATTTTTGTTTTAATTTTTAAATAAATATTATATATTCTATTATTTTAGTCTTAACTTTTAATGGCTTCTTCTTTTTTTTTCTTCTTCAAAATTCAGTCTTAATCTCTTAATAGCAGTTCATGCTTTGTTATGTTGTATTACAGTTATTTGTAATACAAGTTCTAAGTAGCTCTAGGTATGCAGAAATAAAATGAGGCTAGGGCATTAAGGTCATTTTTGGGTGTGCCAAGTTAAAAACAAGTGTTTATTGAATAAATGCTTAGCAACAAGTGCTATTCAAATAAGCACTTTTTAGTATTTGGCACCCAATTTTTTCAAATGCTTATTTTAAAAAATAAGCACTTATTTGGGCGTTTGGTAATCTTTTTCTCCAATAAGCATTTGTAGGAGTGTCAATGGTATTCGAAAATCCAAATTCGAATTCGACATCTGATATAATCGGTTCAAATTCGAATAATTTGAATGATGCAAACAGTCGAATTCAAATATATGCTTTGTACCAATTAAATAGTCGAATTGAATTCGAATACATGTCAATCCGATTCAATAATTATCCGAATTTGATTATTATAATAATATAATATAAAAGAAAGATACTTGTCTTAAAAGTTAGAACATCGATCAAGTATCTTTAACTTTTTATATTATATTATTATATGCTCTTATTTTAATATGAAAAATAAAAAAAGAACTAATTGCTTCTGCCATGATAAGACCATTTGGTTCAGACATATTTTCATTAGTTGATAGGTGATAAAAATGCATTAATTACTTCAACCTGCTCGTCTCATCTCCCCCCGTTTCCCTCCCTTGTATCTCTCATTTTTTCATTCCCCTACATTGACTTCCTTCCTAGCATCTGGTTTTGTTGATTTTCATGGAAGAGATTTCAAAAAGAAAAAAAGAACAACACATATTGAAAGTAAAGATCATGTATCAATGAAACAAAAGAGAGTTTCACATTAAATGAATAACATAGTTGCAACTATCACCCATTTGTTTTATGGTAAACGAAAAAAAATGTTGCAGTCTCTCCCTCCATCCCTCTCTTGCTTTCTCCTTGTTCTTTGTTCGTCTTCTTCGCTGTTTGTTCTAGATTTTATTAGGTTTCTTATTTTACTTTTCTATTTTTTCTCATGTTCATTCGTCTTCTTCATTTATAGAAATAGTGTATATACTTTGTTCATTCAAAGAAAACAAGATAAGACTTTCTCCATAATTCATTCAAAGGGAACAAGAGGGCTCATTCTTGGACTTCAAGAATTAGGAAGTAATTCATCGATTTCAAATTAATCGAATATTGGATTATTCGACTATCTAGTCAAATTCGGATTCAATTTTTAATTTTTAATATCCGCCGAATTTGAATTCGAATTCGAATTTGAATAATCAGTTTTGTAATCGAATTCAAATTCGAATGCGACATGATGCGATTTGAATTTGCTTCATTTACAGGCCTATGCATTTGTGACTATTTTGTCATTTATTTTCTTTCAAATTCTCAAAAATATGCCCTTATGAAAGCATTTTTATGAAGGTACTTTTATGAAAGCACTATTATAAAAACACTTTTATGAAAGTACTTTATGAAAGCACTTTAATAAAATTATTTTTATGAAAGTACTTTTATAGAAGTATTTTTACGAAAGCACATTTACAAAAGTACTTTTGTATAAGTACTTTTATGAAAGCACTTTTACAAAATTCAATTAGGGATAGTTTTGGAAGAAAACAAACTGAATAAGTGCTTATTGTATAAGCACTTAAAAAAGGTTGGAAATTTGGCTTAAAATATAAGCCCTTATTTTTAAAATAAGTACTTATTTCGGGCTTATTTCCCAAATATCAATAAGTGCTTAATGACCCAAATAAGCACTTATTTTTAAGCACTCCCAAACATGGTGTTAACACCCAATATTTGCTCGGTCCCTTCGCCCTACCTCTTTGTACCCCCTCTTAGACCCCAAAAAACTCAAAAACACAACCAAATCAACTTGAGACTTTCCAAAGTCTAAAGTACCCTCCTTTGATACAATCCACAAGACAAATAACAACCATGAAATCAACATCAACATCCGATCAGACACCATTCCTAGACTTGGAAAACTACAACTTGGTTACATGCCAATTTTCATGGCTAAACTCCAAAGATCCATCATTCATCATACTAGCCCCTTGCTAACGACCCCAATCCATGTGATATTCAAACTCCAACTCCCGAAAATCAAGTCCAACATATCCATCACCCTAAGATCACTAGGAAACAATCAACTAGCGAATCTCACCACAAATCTACAATGATCAACCGCAAAAACATCAAGATCCCATTCTAACAACCCTAAATGACTATCAATATTGACCATATCTTTCTCAGATCAGAACTATCCACTTGAAATCACCCCTTAATCCATGCCTACCCACCAAATTGTAACTCAAAATTCACCCGTTTGACCCCCCATCAAGCATATATCATATTTAAGCAAATCTCATTAATTAGATCTTACCATCCATCATCCCAACTTTACTTAACCAATTAGACCTCACCACTGTGTTCAAAAACCCAAAAAACCCTAGCACATCAAATTTTACGACCAAACTCCTTTATTTGACCATTAAAAAAGTGAGATTCCATTTCAAGCCTTTTTGTTAGGTGACAAACAATTAGCTAAAACCTAGACCAAAACCAAATAAGTGAATCTAAACCTCTGATCAAATATCCACTACTTCCATTAGTTTTAAGACGTTAAAAAGTGCCCACCCACCAAACTTCATTCCAAAATTCCCCGTTTGACCTTCCATCAAACAAATATTCTATTTCAGTAAATCTCGTTGATCCAAACTTGTCAACCATAGATCTCAATCATCCCGACCTCATTTGACCAATCAAACATCACCACTGAGTTCAGAGACCCAGAGAACCCCAACACGTCAAATTTCATGACTAGATTCATCCATTTGAACGTTAAACTAACAAGATCTCATTTCGGTGTACTAGATTAAATTACCACGTCATCTGGCCTAACCTGAAATCTTAAAAGGGTGATGGCTAATGTCAAACCCATTCTTGACCCATTAAAACACTTGAACCAATGAAACAATGCCTAATAGACCCAAAAAACACAAAATACCAAACAATCCCATACTAAAAACCAAGAAAAGACAAAATCACATTTAAATGTTCATCAAATTTATATTTTCTGCCACTGATAGCCCCAAATACGAGACTGCAATTTCTGGCATACCCCAAGCTCCTATTGGATGCATGAAACCCATGAATTGTTGGATTTGAACACCCGAATTCTATCTGACAACATTAAAATATATATACTCATGTTTACATAAAATTCACACTTAATCTATCAGTAAAATTGGTTTGAATAGTGTTTATTTGTTAGACTTATAAGTTTCTTATAAAAGTTATTTTAGGTATAAGCTAAAGCTAAAGAGGGTGGAGGCTTTTAGCTTCTATGTCTCACATGACAGTTGGGTACTATAGCAACCTATCCAATGAAAAAGATTAACAAAGCTACAACCACCCAGTAAAAAGTTAACAAAGCTACAATTATAATTTGTTTACAGCCAACCAAGAAAACTTTTTCACCAAGATTTTCTGAAACACTTTGTTTATTAAGCTAGTTTTGTTCTTGAGGCTGCATTTGCTTAAATAATTAATTTTTGTTATCTTAGGAGAAACTAACAATGTGTGGGATAGTTGAGAAGTGTAATCTAATTATATTCCTTAAGAGACATGATGGGGAAGGTTCACTACAAAAAATTATATTTCTAGCGGTAGGTTATGATATGGCTGTTCGGCGTCTTTAACGACAGTCGTTTAAAACTGTCGCTAAATATCAGTCAGAACAAATCCATTCAGATAATCATCATAGCCTTGCATTAGGAATATCTCCCCATAAAATAAAGCATAAAAGTACAAAGATATTCCCGATGCAAGGCTACAAAGGCTATTCGAACAATAACAGACTTTGCTCTGACTGAAGCCGATCTCCCCCGTACAAATCACACACTCCACTCCTCTCCCTCTTCACGATTTGTCTTCTTGCCGCTCTCTCCTTTCCCGGTTGATTCTCTCTCCCTCAGTCATCATCTCTCTCTCTTTGTTTGATTTAAGAAAAAGCAAGAAACTGAAACTCGAACTATAAAGGAAGATCGACAGGTAAATCTCTCTCTCACACATTGGCATTTGATCCTAATATAGTTCCTAAATGTTTTTAAATGTTTAGGTTTTGCTGAAACCTCATCAATAAATAGAAAACCTAGGTTATAACTTGGTAAAATTGCTTGGGGTCATTTCTAAGAGTTTGACACCTGTGTGTTTTTTTTGTCGATTTAATTAATTGATGCGTCTGAAGAAGGTGACATTTTCTAGTATATATTTTACTAGCAATAAAAGAAAATTACATGATCGAAAATGGACACTATGGAGAGGAAATTAAATGTACCAGCGTAGTAGACAATAAGTGTAGAAATGACACAAGTGTTTGGGCATCATTATATATTTCTGTCAAAATATGCCTTATATGACTAGATTTAGTTTTCTAATAAAAAAGAAGTGAAATGGTTGTGGGTGAATTAAAGTAGCTTCAGATTGGATACTTTCTGTTTTTAAAAAATAAACTAGAAACACAAAATTTATAAAAGAATCAAGGAATTGTAAAATGCAGTAAAAATCTAGGTTTAAATCTGAAAAGTTCTGGCCTGCCTGTGGGCCTTTCCCCCTTCCCAAATCTAGATTGGGAATTGAGTGGACTCTTAAATGGGAACAATATCCGATCCATTTTAATATAGGCAGTATCTTAACCACCCATTTTAACAGGTTGATTCCGATCCGATATATGCCCAATTGACAATTCCCATTCTGCCATTCCATTCTATTCAAAGTTCAAATACATACATACATACATATATGCATTGTGTATATATGTGTTTGTACATGTATGTATGCGTATGTAGTGAATGTATAAACATGTTTATACTTATTTGACCAGTGGATCTCTTTCTCAAACTACTAGCTGATAATTGTTACCGTCTATAAGAAATTAGGGAAGTTCTAGCAAAGACCCATGAAGGCAGTCCCTACAAAAATGGGATCAAGGATACCTGAGGAGGTCAACAAGTTATGTTCTAACAAGAAACAACAGACTACCACTTTCTTGAGTGACCTTGTCCAAGGGAAGTCTAGTTTTGGTTCATCCCTCAATCTAAGGTTAAATTAAGGCACTGAGAATAAGTTCTGGAACTTCATCTGTAAGAATTGCCAACTAAAAGAAGCCGGTCAAACAAGTGTTAGCTGGTCTTCAATCGAATTGCATTTAATTTAGAACAGTATGGGATGGTAGAAACAATAAAGACCTCTGCAATGTAATGCCAGATCCATGGTTAAGTAACTAGATAAAATTTCAAGCTATTGGCTAGAGAAACAAAGAACAGTGTTGAAGAAATATTTCTGGGAGCTTTATCTCAAGTTTTAAATGATTTTGGTTTTACAATAGCAAGGTCAGTTGGGTTCTATGAAATGAACCCATTCCCTGGTGACAACTCACTTTTTTTTACATGAATTTGGAGTTAAAAATGCCCTCACTATACACTATTTCTTTTTTCCTTTACACTAATTCCACACCCCCAAAAACCCCTGCTAGCTCTGGTTCCAGATTATGTTTGATTTACCTAAATAAGATAATTCTTAATCAATTGCCAAAAATTCTAGGTCCAGCCAGATTACTGTGTCTTAACTAACATATCTACCCAACAAAGTAACCAGAGGCATGAAAAATAAACTTTGTTTATATTAATTCGATTGTTTCTAGATTTTGTGGTGAAAACAGCATTTACATTTAGTCTACAAATATAGTCTAATATTACTCGTTTGCAAACTGGGTTTTCATTGCATATGATCCAAATACAGTATATTTTGCTGCCAAAGAAGACAGAAAAATAAACAAGAACCTTAAATCAATTGAAATTATTCCCAAAAGAGTATTGAAAGCTATATTGAGATACATATTGCAAGTAACAATCTTATGCAAATTGACATGATATAAAGAGGATGCAAGTATATCTTAATCGATGCTGTTGAATGATCAAAACTGAAAAGGTTGCTTCCAAATCCTGTGAAGCAATCATATCTCCCATGACACCGAACTCTGGGCATTCACTCCACACTTTGAGGCCTGATAGGATTACAAGAGATAACATAATTCCACTAGAACAGGTTACAAGAGATAACATGAAAGGGTCCTAGAAAATGTTGTGTTAGAATTGAAAATAGACCTACTGATAAAAAAAAATGGCCTTATGGACAGACCAGGTCCATTGACACATATATACCTTAGTTTAAAATAAAAGAAGTTCATCTTTTGCAACTCGTGATCAATTAAAAACAAGATATAACAGTATAACACTCTTTACTGGGCCAGGTTTAGTCTAATCTCAGCCCAGCTTTAGATTGGGTCCCATCTAAGCAGATATGGGCTTCATTCTCAGCTCATGGGTCAGGAATAGGTCTAATTTCTATTAAACAGACCTGGCTCAGTCTAGGCATTTTCGTTTTAGTAAGGGAAAAATATTGCATTTTTTCTCTTTTTAGCTTTTGGGGGAGGGCAAGGGAAGGCGAGGAGTTGTTAGTCTTTAGGAAGAAAATAAAGGAGGCACTTGCAAGTAATACAGGCTACAAGCGTTTAACTGGGCAGTCATGGCACAGCTGAGCATTGAGTATAGTGATCATATAATTGGTCCAACAACCAAATCTGTGATCTCTAATCCTGGCCTAATCTACTGGACCAAGCCATGGGCCAGCAAGCCCAGAATTGGATAAGAAAGATTCTAACATTTATATACACTAAGTCGGCCTTATCCAATGGACCAAGCCATGGGCCAAAAAGCCCAGAATCTGATAATAAAGATTCTAACAATAATATACACTAGCTCGGCCTTATCCACTGGACCAAGCCATGGGCCAGTAATATACACTAGCTCGGCCTCTCTCTCTGTACCCTGATTGCTTGACTTTGAGTATCAGAGACTTTATCCCGAGAAAGAACTTTGGAGTCTTTGGCATTTTATATGATGGGCATTTTAGTTAAGAAAAAAATCACATATACATACAATTTTTTACTTCATTCAATTCTTTTGGCTCAGTTTGGGAAGAGTACGAATACAAATATATACAATACAAATACATGTAAAATAATACAAAATACAAGGTTTTGCACTTCATATATTTCTATTTGTACTCTTTCTAAACTAAGCCTTAGTTTCTGTATTTAAGACATTAACTCCTATTCTCTGTTATTGAATACTAGATTTAAGCTTTCTTTCACCAATAAATTTTATCAAATGGATCGATATTCAATACTTTTAACAATATAACACATGTTTTCTTTTACTAAACAAAAGACCAATCTATTCTTCCATCATGGTGGCAAATAAATAATTCAACCTTCTAGGTCAAATAGGTCATAGTTAAATAATAAAACTTTTTAAAATGAAAATAAATATCACAAAAAATGTAGTAGAAAGTAATTTAGGTAATTTAGGTCTGCACAGATTGGTAATTGGTCTGCACAGATTGGTAATTGGTCCCACCAGTCTAATGCATGTCCCTGTCAAATCAACTTGGGCACTCAAATTAACCACCTTAAGAATATTCGTGAACCCTTAACTCCATGCATGCATGAACCCTCCTCTCTCTCTCTCTCTCTCTCTCTCTAATATATATATATATTCTATCTTCCCACCATTCATCCTTATTCGCCCATCCTTGTTTCCTAGGTTTCCCTAACCAACCCTAATCTCCCATTCTTATCTCTTCCTCAACATCAAAGCCACACCACCATCACTACCACCATAGGTAAATATGTTAAAGAAAAATAAGTGTGATTAAAAAGAATTATTTTTATTGTCCACAGAAATAAAATATAAAACTTAAAAATAACCAAAAATGGGACTACGTTCCTATTTGGTGGTGGTCCAATAATTCAACCTTTTTGTGTCAAATACATTAATCCTTGATGCCATAGTTAAATAATAAAAATTAAAAAAGATAAAAATATAAAAATTACAAAAAAAAAATGTAGAAAACACTTTAACATATCTCCAATATCATATATTCATCATATTAAATAAAAAGTGTGATAAATAAGAATCATTATTAATTTAATAAATAAAAAATAATTTTATATGCATAAAAATATAAAAAATTTAAAAACTTTGAAAATATATTATTATTACTATTTTTTGTCATCATCTAAAATTGTCATATGCAAAGCGAATGTAAACATTACATATATTTTTCAGGTAGCAATGACAATACCAAACATAATACCGCTCCAAATAGTTACTCAACCAACCAAACAAATTTTGTGTGATGTCTGTACTGGCGTTTTTATATAAAATTCCATTTAAACGTGTAAACTAAAATTTAAATTGTACTAAATGCAAAGTAAGAAACTATGTGTACAAAATTTCTAAATGAGTAGCCAATAAGTCGTTGTAGTATAGTGGTGAGTATTCCCGCCTGTCACGCGGGTGACCCGGGTTCGATCCCCGGCAACGGCGTTATCTATCTTTTTACATAATTACATTACCAAAAATATCAGCTAACCAACGAGCATCCAATGGGCGCCAATGTGAATTCTAGTAATGGGCCCCCACTATGCGCAGCTACGTAGTATCAAGACTATTCTATGAGAGTGAACTTGCGGGAGAATTTTAACAAGAAGATATCAAAAACTCAAATATGAAATTGACGAAGAATAGGTAAGTCCCAAATTTATCAATCCTAAATTTGGGGCTAGTAGGACGGTCGTTAGTCTCAAAAACTATTCCAAAACAGATCGCTGCCTACCCTTTTTTAAATCCATAAAAAAGAGTAAGGACTTCGAATGGACTACAGAATGTCAGTTTGCCTTCGGCGAACTGAAAAGATACCTAGGTACCACCCCGGTTCTAATTCAGCCCAAGGAAGGGGATGTGTTAAAACTGTACCTCTCCGCGAGTGACGAGGGGATGTGTTAAAACTGTACTTAGTATCAACTCGATACTAATCAAAGAAGTAGATTGGGTCCAACGACCCATCTACTATGTTAGTAAAGTTTTGCAGGACGTAAAAACTAGGTACCCAGAGATCGAGAAATTAGCGTACGCGCTAATCATAGCAGCTCGCAAATTTCGCCCATACTTCCAAACCCACACTATCGTCGTCCTCACCAACAAGCCTCTGAGATAGATTATGCTCAAACCCGAGGTATCTGGCAGACTAACGAAATGGTATATCGAATTAAGCGAGTACGATATCCGATATGAACCTCAAACGGCAATCAAAGCCCAAGCCTTGGCCGATTTTGTGGCGGAATGCACATTTAGTACCGCAAATCCTGAGTTGGCCGAGCTCGAACACACGACGAAAGCTTCAACCAGAGCGGCGCCAGTCCCAGTCTGAGAAGGTCTGACCTGGGACGAGGAGCCTTGGATTCTCCACGTTGACGACTCGTCCAACCAGCAAGGAAGCGGTGCAGGACTGATTCGGACCAAGCGAAGTGAAGCTGGAATACGCACTCCAATTCGGATTTGCGGCATCAAACAACGAAGCAGAGTATGAAGCATTGGTCGCCGGATTAAACCTAGCAAGGGAAATGAAGGCAAAGCACCTTATTGTATGCAGCAACTCACAGCTCGTAGTCAACCAAGTCACTAGTAAATATGAAGCCCGCGACCCCACTATGGCTGCCTACTTGGCCAAAGTTAGAGAGATCCTGCACGACTTCATTTCATACTTCATCAGATAGATTTCGAGGTCCGAGAACGCTGAAGCCGACGCCTTGTCCCGATTAGCCAGCACAAGCAGTAACACCATGCAAATCATGTATATAGAGGACTTACCTCAGCCTAGCATTCCCGGGGGGGGGGCAGGAGAGGTCGCTCCCGTAGCACAAGTGGAACCGAGCTGGATTGACCCACTCGTAAGTTACCTGCTTAACGGGACCCTACCTGCAGAATGCAGTGCGACCCGAAGGGTAGAGCGTCAGTCAACTAAGTATGTCCTTATAGATGAACAACTGTACAGAAGGTCCTTTACGCTGCCCTACCTGCGCTGCTTGTGACCCTCAGAGGCTGAGTACGTACTTCGCGACACCCATGAAGGCTCGCACAGAAGGCGTTGCGGCAAGGCTATTACTGGCCCAAGATGAAGGCGGATCCACTCGAGCTCGTCAAGAAGTGCGATAGGTGTCAGAGGCACACTAACATCCACCATCGACCTATTGCCGATCTGAAATACCTCACTAGCCCATGGCCCTTCGCGTAGTGGGGAATCGACATCCTTGGCCCATTCCTGCCAGCGACAGGGCAAAGGAGGTTTCTGGTCGTAGCAGTAGACTACTTTACGAAGTGGGTGGAAGCCGAACCATTGGCAACAATCACAGTCTACAACTTACAAAATTTCTTCTAGAAGAACATAATATGTCGCTTTGGGCTACCTCGGGTACTCATCTCTGATAATGGAAAGTAGTTTGAGGATATCAAGTTTCAAAATTGGTGTGCCGAAATAGGAATCCAACAAAATTTCTCCTGGGTGGCACACCCCCAGGCAAACGGGTAAGCGGAAGTCACTAACAGAGCAATAGTTCGCGGACTGAAAGCTCGCTTAACTCGAGCCAAGGGGTTGTGGGTAGACGAGCTGCCCAATGTCCTTTGGGCCTACTAAACTACCATTAAAACTGCCACAGGTGAGGCTCTTTTCAACCTCACTTACAGCACAGAAGCGGTGATCCCAACAGAAATCGAGATGCCCACACTACATTTGGAGGCCTATGATGAGGAGACGAATGATGACAAGCTCTGTACCAAACTAGACCTGGTAGAAGAGGTACGAGACCTGACATACATCCGAACTGCAACTTACCAAAAGAGAGTAGCTCGGTACTATAATGCCCGGGTCAGAAAATGCACTTCTGCGTCGGCGACCTAGTTCTTCGGAAGGTTATGGTACCTGAGCCTGGTGTTGGTAAGCTCGGACCGAATTGGGAAGGTCCGTACTGAGTAAGACGGGTGTTTGGGGAAGGCATGTACGAGCTCGAGACTTTGGAAGGGAAGCAAGTACCTCGAGCGTGGAACATCGACAACATAAGAAAGTACTTCTCGTGACCGCTGAACTGGTCAAGAAGGATCACCGAACTAGAGAGAGGACTGCGAGTCACTCCCAGAAGCCCAAGGGCCATGATGCCGAGCTGATATAAGACCTCGGCACTACGATAAGTCATAGTCGCCTCTTCGGCATAGGAAGACCAGTTCTCGTGCCTGAGGCATAGACAGTTTGGGTATAAACCCTACGATGTCTAGCCTACCTCGACATATAACAACAAGTTGATCCCATTTGAAGTCAAACCCAATGGCTCGACACTAAGGGATAACCAACACCTAAACAAGTAGCCTGTGTGCAGACAAGTCGGGTGTATACCCTATAGTGTCCGCCCACCTTGGCGTACAACGATTCGAAATTATCCCTACTCAGAGTCCAACTCGTTAGCTCGACAGTTTGGGGTAACCGACACTTAGGAAAAAATCTACTCTTATTCGATTTAGTTTGCTAGTTCGGGAGTTGTCTACACTTAGAAGAAAAAAAGAGATTCTTGCACAAAGATTCTGAAAAATATTTGTATTTCATTGATATGGCATGTCGAGTACAAAAAAAAAAAAAAAAAATTACAGTGCACCAAGCTCGGTGTATTACAGAAGGGGGTCCAAGAAAAAAGGCATCTAGTCACTTCGGGGCTCCTCACCCCTGTTGGAGGCTTCGGCTGGAGGATCTGTCTCCATGCGGCTCTCGCCAGCACCGGCCCCCTCCTCCTCATCGAACAGGTCGTCGTCACTTTCTACTTCGGAGTCCGGATCTTGAGCAGCTTCGACAACCATCACCTCTGTAATCTTCGAAGCGGTTATGACACTGAGGTCGAGATGGGGGAACTCGTGTCGAGTCAACCACCTGCTAAGTTTAAAACCTTTGTGGTAGCTCGCCGTCCCCACCTTGACCATCTCTTTCCAGTACCTTCGTCGAAGACGTGTACTCCTCAACGGCCTTAACCTTGACCTCCTCCATTGCCTGAAGAAGTATCTCAGTTTGCTCCTTCACGTGAGCCTCGAGATTCTCCACCTCCCTCTTCAGTGCCACCTCTTGCTCCTCGAGCTCCCTCTTCAAGGCCGCCTCGCGCTCCTCGAGCTCCTCCTTCTCCGACATCAGCAACGTGAGTAGCTCCTTCTTAGCTCGTGCGTCCTTCTTTAGCTGGTTATTTTCATTGCGGGCTAAGTTCAGCTCGGCATGGGTTTTACGGGAAGACTCCTCGGCTGCGAGGGCCCGCTTCAATTTCACCTCGGACTGATAAGCCAAGGCGTGAATGGTGGAATTCACCTACCAAGAAAAGAAAACAAGCGTCAGCATGTAAAAAGCCAAGTACAAGACAAATTGAAGAAGACAAGTCCAAAAACTTACCACCATGCAGTGAGTAGACGCTCAGGCTCCGAGCTGGGCAACCGGCAGTTTGGCCCAGCCAACAACCTCCTCCGCAAATACTCGCTCCCTTGCTCTTGAGGAGGCCGAATTTCAGAGTCAAAATGCTCCGAGCTTTGTCGTCGATGCTTGAAGAAGCGGCAGATGCCGAGGCGGGCCCCGAAGGCGTAGCCTCCTCGGGCACACAGGGCGGGGAGAGCTTGCCCGAGTCCTCCTCGATCAGGTCTACCACTAGAGGCTGTTCGGTGGTTGATGGCTGCTTGGGCTCTGGAACGACGGCTGGTGGGGACTCAATGCGCGCGCCCTTTTTGAGGCTCTCTTCTTTTTCCCCTTCTTCATACTCCTGAAGAGTTCGTTGGCGGGGATGTCTATGATAGCTGCAACAAAAAATGAGTTGTCAAATACCATACCGAAGTAAAGCAAAGAGAAAATATAACAAACAGCGACCTACCAAGACTTAAACTGGCCTACACGAGCTTCTTCTCGGTCATGAAGTCTTTGAATTTCATGCCGAGCTCTGCCCAAAATCGGAGCGCCTCTCTTGTCTTCAGGTCCAGCCTAACACCGGGGTCTTGGATGGCTGCACTCCAATGAGTCGGGAAAGGCCACCCCTTAGTGTTGCGGGCCATGAAATAGTGCCTCTTCCAAGTCGGGACCTCGTTCGGGAGCTCGTGCAAAAGTTTAAAGCCAGGACGAGGTGATAGGTAATAAGTTCGCCTATACTCGGGCAGAACACAAGATGAGTTCTTCTTGATGGAAAGAATAGAAGAAAAAATGTCGAGGTCAAGAGGAAGACTATAGTCGTGGAAAAGAGAAATGGTATCTACGACGTTGCGGATGGAGTTTGAGTGCAACTGGTTTATGATGATGTTGAACAACTTTATGATTTTGACTATGAAGGGGTGAAGTGGAAGACGAAGACCAGCTATGAGCTGTTCCTTGAAGATCACGATCTCGTTGTGACCATGCTCCCAAGGGAAATTGTACATGAGGTCGTTAGGAAGTCTGTACCGGGCTACTAGGGATAGGAGTCTGTCCGCCGTCATTGTGGACGGGCCAAAGTTATCTGGCAACCGACCTCGATGTGAGGTGGAAGCCAGGTTAATGGAGGCCTCTCGCTCCCCCCGAGGTGAGTCCCCCTTGGGAGGACCGTGGACTGCATCCTGACCCGAAGTAACCTCCTCGGTAGAACGAGGATCTACAGCCTGAGCCGAGGTACCCACCTCGGCTCCAGCGGATTCACTGCTCCCGTCTAAGAGGCTATCAAAACTAAAGCTAGACATGATGGAAAGACACGAAATCGAAAAAGAGAGAGCTAAGGGAATCCGATTGAGATCACCACGATCCAACGACTCCTAGGAAATCCGGTTGCATGACCCCCGAGGTTGAAATTGATTTAGCGCATATTTTGACATCCATAGAGTTTATAAACGGCGTGACGTCCGCGCGTAAATTAGATGCGACCTGGGTTATTCCTGGTTGAGCCGGGTGGCCGAACAGGTCCGACCAATGATTCGCCCGTCAAGCCGCCTAGACCTCATGCCAAATCCACCTGGACTCGTCATGAACTCCCAACACTAAGTTGAGACCCTCGGTTCGGGGAGTGGGGGGCAATTGATGAAGGGTGATTTGGCGCAACCTAGCGAAAAGGGGACACGTGGACATGACTTGACTAAGGGATGACAGCTTAGCCTGGCAAGCCTAGTTCGCAACGTTTGAGCTCAGGTATTCAACCACCTCGGCCCAAAACCCACCTCGACGTCGGGGCACTTCGGCCCAAAGCTCACCTCGGCATCCAATTCAGTTCGAAACTAAAGAACTAAAGTATCAGCTCGGGGCTAACAACTCGAACCGCCACATAACGACTCCAAAAGTTTCTCTACCAGACCCTGAACCCCTCGGTATCACGATGAGCTAACAGACTCCGGACCTCACGGGATCACGCCGCGTAACGGCAAACCATATCCTCTCCCCGACCGGATCGGGCGGAAACGGTAGATTTCATTGACTGATACGTTACTCCCGGACTAAAGCGGAAACGAATCTCATCCACTCAGGCCGAAGATCCCGGAACCGTTCCGCGAAACCCACGGCAGCTCAGATATATAAGAGCAACAACCTCTCTAGGGCCCAGGTACGCGTGATCACTATACTCTCTAGCTCTTTAGCTCTCCCAAATTCTCAAAAGCATTCAGCTCGCAGATACTAACTTAAGCATCGGAGCGACCTCGCCGGGTTAGCCACCCCGGGTTCTCTAATCTATCATCTTTTAGATTGATCCAGCTCGTTGCTTGATTGGAAGCCAGATCACCCTCCAGCTGGGAGTAGTCAAACTGCGCTACATCAGAGTTCTAAGTAGGTTCTATACATATGTAGGAATAAAACGAGGCTAGGACTTATTCATGTTTAATTCTCTATAAAGTCTGATTTATCAAAAAAAAAAAAAGGAAAAAGACCACTGAATTGTGTATATGTGTTGTTCTTATCCATACTTTGTCTTTCATCTACCATTTTGTGTGTAGAGATGTAAAGTGGACCGTGCCAAGCCAGTGCCATGTGCAAAGTGTGAGCCATGTCGTGCTGGCCGGTGGGCCGTGCCATCCTCCCTAGTGAAAATTTTAGGGGTTGGCCTGACATAGCCCATAGCCTAGGCCTGTGTTGTGCCGTGCCATGCCACAAGCCGATTGGTCTGTGGGCCAAGCCTTGGGGCAGGTCAGTCCCCGGATCGGGCCAAAGCTATTTATTTAAAAAAATTAACAAAAAAAAATTTAATTTTATATGAATTTTGTGTATACAATTGCTTATTTATACAATAATTAAATAAATTAGTATAATACAATTAAAAAAATTATTTATTATATTAATATATTATATACTATATATTATTATATAATTATAATTTAAATAAAATTATATAAATATATATAATATATACAAAATATATAAATAATATATATGGGCTAGGCTACGGGCTGGGTTGTGCTAGCCCACTCGATCGTGTCGTGTCATGCCAGACCGTTGACCTAAAACCCCAGGCCCAACACGTCCCGCATGGTCATGCCGGGACTGGCATGGCCCATGGGCCGTCGTGTCAGGTCGGGCTGGTCCGGTCTAAGTTCATGTCGAACCGCGGGCGACACAACCCGATTTACACCTCTATTTGTGGGTAGTGGATATACATGTCAGGGAGCTTGATAGATCTTAAAACCAATTAACTTGCCTCTTTGACTCCCTAATATTGTGGTAATAGATTTGTATAATGATTATATAAGTGGCTTTGCTCATTGTTTTATAGGGATGCTATGTCTTCAAAAAGAATGACAGCTACATAAATTTGAATTCAAATCTAAGTTAAGGGTTATTTGGTCTTGAACACCTAGTATTCTATCGGACAATATAAAATATGTATACTTATTGTTCTATCTACATAAATTTTACATTTTATCTAGTAAAATTGGTTGGGATGGTGTTTATTGATTAAACATAAGTATAGTCTCATATAAGTTATTTTAGGTAAGGTTTTTAAAACTTGGCTAGACAAGGAATCGTTCTAGGTTTGGTTCCCGGGTCGAATGGTTTGGCTGTTTGGTTTGAATGGACAACTCGCTCTGATAGAAAAAAAATTAAAAAATTAAAAAAGCAAAAATGGCCAAAAACTGTTGTCCGGGTCAATGTTCACTAACCAAATCTATGGTTTTGACCAAAAAACAGTTTTGGGTAAAATGAAACCAATTAGGTGACAAATTCCTAGTTTTTCCAGTCTGACTGCCCGATCCGGTTTGGTTTTTAAAAACCATGATTTTAGGTATGAGCTAAAGCTAAAAAGAGTGGAGACTTCTATCTTCTATGTCTCACATGATAGTTGGATATTGTGGAAATCAACAAAAAAAAATGTTAACAAAGCTACAAGCATCCAGCACAAAGTGGCATAATTGGCTGGGGTTAAAAGCAAAATAACAGAACAATCCAACTTGGTTATCCACAGCTGAAGTGAAACTCTATATATTGTAAGGAAAAATATGAATAAGTGCTTTTTTTTTTGAGAAAGGTAAAGTTATAATATTAACAATACAGCCAAAAAGAATGTACAAGAAGTTGTTGTACACAGGAATTAAACAATCATTGCTCAAGCAACCCTATACCCCAAATTCCTACTTTACAAAAATATTATTATATACCAAAAAAGGAGTTATAATCTTTGTCTTTAAATAATTCGTTTATAGCCAACCGAGAACTTTCTTACCAATATTTTCTAAAACACCGTATTTATTAAGCTACTTTTGTTTTTGAATATCCTTGCAATTCTCTCCTACCTCTAAGAAAAAAAGTAAATGGGTTGGGTTCAACCCAAATCCGCATAGACCTTCTTTTAATGGTGTATGTGAAGATGAAGATACATTTTTCATTTTGTTTGGGTGAACTAGAGGTGTTATCGAGTCAATTCAAGCCAAGTATGATGCTATTCAAGGTTGAGCATGATACAAAAAACACAAAACTCCAAACTCAACTCGACCTATGTCGAGTTTCATATATTTGGCTCAAACTCGACTCAAGTTGATACTTGAGAGCTACTCGAGCTGATTATAAATAAAATAATATTATAAATTATAAATAAATTAATATTATAAATATTATAAATAAAAATATAATTTGAAAATCAATTATACATGTATTTATTTATAAATATTATTGTGAACCTCAAACTCGATTACTATGACCCGAGTAGTCTCGACTCGCTTACATGGAAGAATGATGTGGCATCTATCCACATGATTTCTACAATTCTACATTACTAGAATATGAACTCTCTGAATCACAATTTATTTCTCAAAATCTAAATTTATCCCTAGGAGATCTAATGATTAAGGGCTAATTTATGTTGGCTAGGTATGGGCTACCGCAGGGTTAGGGCTAAGGCTAGATGGCTAAACCTAAGCCTAACCCAAAACATGAAAAACCCAAACTATTGGGTGCAGGACCAGTATGATGACCAAAAATCTAAACCCAACCTGTATAAAATATGGGTTGGGTCAGTCCAGGCTAGGATTGGGCCACCCATGTTTTTTTTAGATATTTGCCGATACATCCGAATCCCCCATAGGGGCCAATTTTTTAAGTAGCGCATCACTACACTTGTAACTTCTCCCCCATTCTCAATGAGTTCACATTTGCGCCCCACAATGCCCCATAGCACAATCCAACCTTGTATTGAGAATATCTTTCGATGATGTCTCATAATCTCCATACTTATCATTGAGAGATGTTCCCGATACAAGGTCAGGATGTGTTGTGGGGTATTGTGGGGCATTGTGGGGTGCCCTTAGTGGGGCACAAATGTAAACTCATTCCCAATATCTACAGGATTTGAATTCGGAATCCCTGTATCTAATAAAAGGAACTAGCTAACATACCAACTAAGCATCTTAGCCATCCTTGAATTGCCTTGTCCGCCCAAGTTGCAACCCTAATCTCTTGTGCATATAAAATAATTTATTGCATAGATCAATGAAGGGTATTAAGCATGGTTTTTGAACTATCGTTGATCTGGATGGTTGGACCATTTGTGCCCCTATCTACAGGATTTGAAATTCAGAATCCCCATATCTACTGAAAGGAACCAACTAACATACCAACTAAGCATCTTAGCCATCCTTGAGTTGCCTTGTTCGTCCAAGTTGCACCCCTAATCTCTTGTGCATATAAAATAATTTATAGCATAGATCAATGAAGGGTAATAAGCATGGTTTTTGAATTGTCGTTGATCTGGATGGTTGGACCATTTGGCCAAAAAACCATCCAGACAACCAGTTCTGTTTTACCCCAAACCCAATCTTTGGCCAAAAATCGTTGAATCAGTCAACAACCTATTGACCTAGGCTATCGAACCGTTGACCGGTTCAACCCATTCAATGGTTGTGAGAATCGGAATATAACTTACTTAGACTAGAAATGGAGTCACCACCTATCAGATTAGGAAGTGGAGGTGATGGGACCTCTGGGAATTGCACCAAAACTCATTTTGTTTCAATAGTGACTCCAAAAAGCCCAAGGTACTACGTACACCAGTCTGGATAAGACTCGAATGGGAAAGGGAAACAGTTAGGCACCTAGACTCAAAGTTCCAACAAGATCTCCAACCTTCAAACCTCCACCCATTGGACAAATGAGCTTCTCAGGTTGGTGGGTGGTTGAGGGATTTCAGCATAGTGTACACGTACTTTGGTCCTGAGGCTTAAGCGTACGACACACTCTTATAGGACAATAGGATGCTAAATCTAATGCAAGATGATGTTTGTAAAGTGCGAATAAGTAGATAAGCAATAATAAAAATAAAACAATTGTCTAATCATTAGGAAAATGATCAGTTATTATTATAGTGAAAATAATGCAAAATCATGCATATATACAAAAAATGTCAATCAAGCTAAACGGGCCCCATGTGAGCCCCACCTATGGTCCAAGAACTCTTCGGTGGAGTCGCCAGTCTGTGAGAATCGGAAAACGACTCATTTGGGCTAGAAATGGAGTCACCACCCATTAGATTAGGAAGTAAAGGTGATGGGACCCTCTAGGAATTGCATCAAAACACATTTTGTTTCAACAGTGACTCCAAAAAGCTGGAGGTACCAACTACACCAGTCCAAATAAGACTCAGATGGGAGAGGGAAGGGGTTAGACACCCCTCTCCCAAGTCCAATAGGTGGGGCCCACATGACATCTCAAATAAGCATGGTCATAAATACATGATTATTCAATTAACTAAGAACATAATAAAGCAAAACAAGTAAAGAATAAAACAACACAGGAGGTTCTTTCCCTAACTATATTTTTATTTTATTATTTCTTTCATATTTATATATTTGTATATTTTTACATTTTTTTTCTTATGAAACCCAATTTGACTTTATTTGTTTGATGGAATTATTATTTTTTTATTATTTTCATTTTCTTGTTTTGTCTTTTACATTTTTATATTTTCTTTTGTTTTCCTTTTTTATTTTATTAATTATTATCATTTTTCTCATGAAACTCTTTTTATTTTTTGATTATTACATCTTATATACATATATTTTTAATTTTTTTCTTTTTTCTTTTTATATCTTTGTTTATATGTATTTCTCTTCATCATTTTTTTTATTATTACTTCCCATTTAGAGCTTGTTCTTTCCGCCAAACAAGTCTGTGCCTACTGAGTTAGTTCCCTCCATTTCACCCTTCTATCCAATTTATTTATTATTTTATCTATTCTCCTTTTATTATTATTATTATTTTTTATTTGGATGACTTTGTCCTCTCGTCCAAACTCGGTAGTCGGTTCCTTTCGTGCCCATTAGCTACTTGACTCAATTCACAAAACTAAAGCCTACATGATACTGGATTAACACTAGAGCAACTCCGATGCCAGTACCAGTTAATACAACATATGAACATACAAAATTTCAACCCAGCTAGAAGGAGAATGATATGCAGGGAAACCGAAACTTTCTAACCTTCCTATTCAAACCGATTTTAAACTTCAATAAAAAAGAATAAACAAATTGAACAGTAACACTTTACGAAAGAGAAGACGACAATCGTTAAAACCTGGAAAGGCTTGTTCAATTTCTAAATAACCAACAAAGAAACGTTTACAAACCTGGATTGACGGTGGGAATTTATAGAAGCCGGCTGGTGTTCCGTCGGCTCCCTGAAGAGATTTAGGCCTAGATTCATTCGTTGCTGCAGGTGAGAGCTCGATTCATTCGTTTCCACCAGAGATTGACCAAAAACGCCGAAGAAGGATTGATCAGGAGTAGAGAACGCGGGATCGGATTTAGCCTGTGGTAACAGAGGAACCGGGAGGGAGTTTAATTGAGGTGAGAGAACATTACCAAGAGGAAGGGAGTTTAATTGAGGGAAAATGAGGGGAAGAGGAGAAAATGGAATGCATAGATAGAGGAGAGGTGGAAAAGATTGATGGAGAGAAAACAGGAAAGAACAAGAAGACATCAGGTGTGGAGAACTCGAAGAAGATGAACAGTACCGCTAAGAGGATTCTAAATGAATAAGAGAGAGAGAGAGAATGGCCGGAGGGATGCCATTGGTTCACCGCCGCTGTCGACAGGAAGGGTATGTGAACGGTGTATTATGGTGAATTGAAAAGTTTACTTTAAATTTTTGGGAAGTTTAGGGGCAATTTTGTAATTTTGTAAATTTGGGTCAAAACCGGTCCTAAGAAGGCTCAAACCGGGTTTCTAATCTAATAGTGGGTGGTTATGGATCAAAATATGGAGGGTTGATATCGGTTTGACCACAGAGTGGGTTCGTTTGTGTGGACCCACGAGATTGACCACAATGGAATATTTTCGGATAAAGGGGTAAATTGGGGTATTTTTGGCTGAAATTTGGTAGGGTAGCATTTTTGGATATTCTGGGTTGATTGGTGGAGCGGACTGGGCTAGCCAGGTGAGAACATTTTGTTGTTTATTTGTGTTATTTTACTTTTTTATTGTTTATATTGATAATAAATAAAAGAAAATTAGATATAGGTTCTAAATCCAATCCACCCCTACCTTTGAATGCAAAGAGGGCAAGGTCGGGGAGGGTTTTGCATTTTCATGTCCGGGGAAGGTTTGGATTCTTAAAATCCAACCCGCTACAGATTTTGGGGCAAGTATGGATTATGAGGTTTACGGAGGCAGGTAGGGTCTAAAATTTACAAAATCCTCCCCAACCCACCCCGTTGCCATCCCTAGGTCATGGGTCACCGGTTTGACCATCTAGGTCAAATAGGTTAGAATGTTCCATGTCAACACTCTATATATTTCACACACGCACACACACACACACACACACACACACACACACATATATATATATATATATATATTTAATTTATGTTTTTAAATTTTTTTATCTATAAAAATATGAAAAATTGTGATTGAAGGCCAAATAAGTTTTTTTTTCATGAAAATAGTGTGGTAAGGCACCCATGACACCTTGGAACGCATAAATTTCAAACATTTACCCAAAATAAAAAATTATCTCAATCAAACATCTGAGTGCAAAGTTATGGTCTTCGAAAGTTTCCATATATATTATGTGTGCAACTGCAACCTAGTGACCGAGTCAAACAAGTCAATAGTTGAATCATTCAGGATCAGGTGATTTTTGTCCAAGTTAGTGTTTTTTGACCAAAGGACATGTTTCAACAAGACCGGACCCAGAATCAAGGCCAAGTGATGATTCGAACCATTCAACTGGTCCGGTCAGTGTCAGGTTAAAAACACTGGTATCAGTTTGGGTTAGTTTTCAATTTGGTCAGTTAGCTCAAAAGATATAAACTTAAAAATTAAAAAAATTACAACGATATTATTAAAAAGTAAATAGAAAAGTTTAAATTTACAATACAAAATATTTTAGACTAAGCAATATGAAAATTTTCCTACCTTCCTGTATTAAAAAATTATATTTTAAAATATATCTGTGCGTTGGTTCAATTTTAGCCGGTTTACAAATTAAGAAACCAAAACTAACCCAACCTGGTTGGGTTAGAAAATTGCTGAACTGAAGCCGATTGGAAATACTAGAAAGTTGACTAACTCAAATCTAATTGAATCGGGTTGGTCGATTTAGTTGATTTTATCGATTACAAAAAAAAATTAAATAATATATAACATATAAATAATTATTAATTATTTAAAAATTTAAATATAAAATAATTATATACTCTTATATATTTCTATTATTTAATTTTCCTTTTCACAAAATCTATACATCGCATAAATCCACGCTTGTATAATGGTAATTGACTAATTGAGGTGGTTGAGACACATCAGCTAGAGTGCAATTGCCCGACTTTAGAGAAAAATAACGGGTTACCAAGATGGAGGGCTAGAATTATGGGGAGCTCCCTACATATTATGGATATATTTGAGATGGTTTAAGAAGTGAAAAATGACCATTAGAGCTTTGGAGAGGGAAAAACAAGATGCGGAACCAATGGGCATGGGTTTAAAAATTTTATTATTTATACAGTTTATTTAGCTTATATGATTCATGTGATTTAAGGCAATTCAATGGAAACCTAACTCCCTGCCTTGTTAATAATTTGATTCTTTTAAGTTTTCTAAAAGGCTTTTTATTTTAGAAAGAATTTATGCTGCTAGAAAGACATGATAGCAGAAGGTATTTTGACCAATAAAACCCTCTCACGAATTTTGATAAATATTATCTGATTGGTTATCACTTTTATGATGCCAATTGATTGATTATAAGTTTTTCTAGTATAAAGTCTATCCAGAATCATAGCTGAACCCTTTATTTTGCATCATTGTTGCAATAAGATTTATTTAGATTATCAGGATTTGCTTAATAGAAATTTATTAGAAGTTTCTTTTTATAGTTTTTTTCTTTTCATTATATGTAGGTCAGAGACTCATTATTTGTGGGTTAATTGACTTCCAAATAAACCATGATTATGTTGTTTTTTACTTCTAGTTCACAAGTAGTAAATTCCATTTTATCAAGGCCCATTTGGTTTATGGGAATAGGGGTCTAGAATTGGAGTTAGAATGACCCATTCTGATTTCAAATATCTGATTGGATGAAATCAGAATCCCATTTTCATCCTTGGTGGAATGGAATCTCATTCCCCCATTTGAGGGAATGGTCATTCCCTCCCCCTATCTTGGAAATAAGATTCCATTCCAATTGATTCTAATTCCTGTTTGAACTATATATGGGAATAGATCATTCCGATTCTAATTATGGAGGATCCTGATTCTGGATCTGGCTGCTTGCGTACCAAATGGACCCCAAGTATATATATGATAGATGTGTCTAAATATTACAATTCCTTCTTATATACATTTAGGTTTTCATTTTTATGTTTTACTTCGACAGAATTTCTAAAATAATAGAGCTAACATTTTGATATTTGTGATATGATTTGATTCAACATTCTCAATGATGTACCATGCCCATGCATGGGTTTCTAAGGACTTCAATTTGCATGCATCCTACATGTATAGAATTGGTAATGCTCTATGAAAACAAAAGAGTTAATATTAGAAATAATAATTTGGGGCTAATTTAAATTAAAGATTATACATAGAATTTAACGCTGATTGATACAGAGAAAGTAGTACAACATGACCCAGCTCAGGAAAACCATACTTCTCTCCAAAAGCTCTGAATTGCAACCAACAGGAGAAACAAACAATCACTATCTGAATGAGATTGAGATTGAGATTGAGATTGACATCTGGGCTTCACAACATTTGGAACAGAAACACGAGGGTGGAGCTTACAAGAAGCAAGAGTGGAAACACAGTGAGCCCAATCCGAGCTCCGGAATTTACACCGTCGCATGATAGTCCTTCCTTGCCTTCGCGACACTCACTGGCGAAGAGGCCAGGAGGATATTTGCCGTAGAGGTTGATGTAGCTGAACATGGTGGATGCACAGTCGTTGGTCATGTCGTTCAAATCATCTGCAAAGGGGCATGCGAATTCCTTTAGAGCTCCACAACAGAGTTTCGGGGGGTACTGGGGCCCTTTGCACTGGGTTGTGATTATCGAGTAGTTCAGGGACTCGAAGTTCACGGGGCAACCTGCAAAACCACCGGGGGAAGCACCATTATTACTTACACTGCCATTCATTTTAATCAGTGTTTTCGAAGATGATCGGATCGTCAGACAATCGGTTCTGTTTTATCCTTAACCTATTTTTGGTAAAAAATCGTTGATTTGAACAATAATCTGTTAATCCGGATAATTGAATTGTCGACCTATTTGACTCAGATAACAATTTTTGACCTTTTTGTTTTTTAAATTAGAATGGGCCATCCTAAATGGTTGAACCACTGACCCAAAAGCCAATGACCAAAATGGTTACAATTCCTGATCAGTTTTTAAAACATTGATTTTAATAGCCAAATAATGATGCCATTGTTGCAAAACTACAGTGTACCGTTACCAAGTAAAGGTGATGATGGGCCAGGCCAAGCTTTGCAATTGTGACAAGGGTTATAGCCAGGGCCAGTTTAGAGCTGCACATTTTTAGACTTGAAAAATAAATCAAACTGAGCTTTGCAACTACGATAAGGGCTATATCTTGGGCCAGGGCCTCATTCTGATATAGAACTTTTCTGTATAAAATATTAAATATATAATATATTTTATATAATCTCATATAATATATGTATAAAATATATAAAATGTTATATAAACCATATGTATTACATGCATCATGTTATAATATTTATATATAACATAAAGATGTATGTGTATGCGGGCTAGGCCTAAAGTATTGAGCCCAGAGTTGACCCAGAAAATTGAGGGCCTGATGTAGGCCTGGGCCCGGAATGGGCTTGAACACGAAACCTAGACACAAGTCGTAAATTTCTTGGTTAATACTGAAAAAATAAATAAAACTTGGCATAGTTTCTAATAACATTTATCTTTTTATCATTTTTCCTCCACTTCCACCTGGAACTAATGCTAGTCTTAAGCTGTGTTTGGTTTGAAGTAAAATGTAGAGAAAGAAAAAGAAAGAAAAATTTTTATAAACTTTGTATGAAATTTTCTATTTTTTTCTTCCTTTCCCTACCTTTTCTTTCAAACCAAACATAGCCTTAAACATGCAAAATTTTTCAATGTTTTATGCTTAAATAACAGAATTAATTGTCATACAATAGAACAAATTTCGACAGTATTGGAACAGTTCCAATACATTATTTAATAAAATTTCTGTATTTTCATCTCCCATTAATCAAGCTGACATGACATGGAACACCACAAATTTTCTTACAGCTATCGATTTTCCCTCATAAGTTACAATAAGCTTAATCATATTCTCTTTTGTTAATTCATTTATCATATTTTTCAGATAAATTAAATAATTGATATTTTTATCCATAAAATTTCAAATTATTAGAAAGAATAATTTTATATCATTCATATTTGACAACTTCCCCAAGTATGAAAGTTATTTAATGCATAAAAAAATAATTTACCAAAACACAGGATTGTTGGCAATCAAATAAACAGAGTGAGGAGACTACTAAATAATCCATAGCACTCAAATCAAAAGGTCTTATGTTTCTGTACAGTTATCTTATTTATATATTAAGCAAAAACCATGATACTACAAAAATGCCAAAATCTGGAAGAAAACGCTTGCATTTAAAATCGACTCAGAGACTGAATCGGTCAGGGGTCCGGTTATTGGGTTGAATGGTCCGATTGTTCAAATCGAATGATTAGTTCGTTCTGATAAAAAATAAAAAATAAATAAAAAACGATAATCGCCTGGTTCAGCGGTTTACTAACCAAAACCAATGGTTTTTGGAGAAAATCCAGTTTTGGAAGAAAACAGAACCGATCACCTGACCAATTCCTGGTTTTTCTGGTCCAACTATCAGGTCCGGTCTGATTTTGAAAACCATTATCCACCAAAGATCATTACACTCTACTTTAGAAAAGAAACATAATCCTTATAATTAAATAGTCCAACAAAGCCACAAAAAAAAAGAATAATTCCATAATACTTTGCACCAGCAGTCTATGACATAAGAGAAAATTGTTGTTCAAAATAACAAATCCTACAATCTATAATGCATGCATTTATTGGAGTTTCATGAGAAAAAAAAAAAAACAAATGAATTTGACAATAAAAGAGAAAAGAAACAGACTTTTTTTCGCCTGAAGGAGGTTCCGACCGGTAGCTCCGTGGCATTCAAACACATCGTCTGCAAAGAATGTATTGAAATCGAATATCAGAAAACAGATAGAAACGGGAGATCAAAATCGATATGTATCTGAAGTCACCTGAAATGAAGCTCGAAGAAGAAACCAAGCCCGTCAAAAGGAAGAATAGAACCGCAGACAAGCAGCGATTCGGCGTCATTTTTAATTGTTCTCTTTTTGTTTCAAGAGATCTTTTGATCTCCCTTTTGACAGGGCTCTCGAAAAGATGCCTCCGTTTTGGGCAGGGGAAATAGAAGGTACAAGACAACGAGGGGAAATGTAGAGGAGTTTTGGAGGTGAACTTTTGAGAATATTTTTTCAACAGAAGAAAAGACGTGAAATCAGGAGACCCCAACGACCGAGTCCAATTCCAAAATTCTGTGTATTAAGTTAGGAGAACTGTTTTTTTTTTTTTTTCAATCATAGTGTTATTTATATCTATATACTAAAGCAATGTTGGAGATCTCCTCATCCCATCTAAATTTTCTTTCTTTTTGGATTTTTTAAATATAATTTCTATCTATCTTACTTCACAAAACCAATTCTCTCTCCTAAAAAGTTTTCCACCTAAAACTAGGGGTGAGAAAAAAAATGAAAGATTGAACCGATCGAAAAAATCGACCAAAACTGAGTAAAAAAATTGGTTAACCGAATTGATCAACATATATATATATAATATAATATAATATTATATTATATTAAAAAAAAGTTCGGAGAGTGTCAGATTACCGAACTGAGACTTTCAGGTTTCAGCCTTTCTCTTCGAAAGACTGGCAAACTGGTAGCTAGACTGGTGAACAGGCAAACACTACCAGACTAGGAAGTCTGAGTGTCTGACACCTGTCGCACCTTTCCCTTTCCCCTTTCTCTCTCTCTCTCTCGGACTCTTACTCTCTCAGACTCCCAGTTCTCTTCTTCCCCAATGGACTGACGGCCTTCGGCGCTCTGCCCTCCGATCGAATCACCGACAACCTCTGACGATCGAGTCACCGACTTCTGACACTCCGACCAACTGTCTCACCTCACTCTCTGTTTTCTGCTCGTGATAGGAAATGCTAAAGGGAATGGAGAGAAGGAACCCAATAGCAACGCGGCCCAAGAGAAGTTGCAAGAAGAAGAAGAAGAAGAAGAAGTGGAGGAAGAGGAGGTTACAACAACGATGCGACCCAAGAGACGCATAGCAGATACTGGCTCACCTCACTCTCACAAGTACTATGGCAGCTGCCGGTTCATGCGTCGCAAATTCTTCGACTGTCTGGGGATGGCCAACTTCGGTGACATTGGCGATCCCTCCTGCTTCCACAACCTAGAGGCTCTGCTACATTTGCTCGAGGTTAGTGTTGTCTTTTTTCCTTTCCCTCAAGGCTCCTTTTTTTTTTTTAATTTTGAGGGCATAAAAAAAACCAAAAAAATGAACCGTGGTTAGCCAGTCCACCGGTCAACTGGTCAATCGGTTAACTGGTTGCATCGGTTTGGTTTTGGTTCAGTTAAATATAAAAATTGAACAAGTCGGTTTAGTCTAGAAAATCACCCCATGGTTCGGTTATCAAACCATGAGCACCTCTACCTAAAACTTCCTCCTAAAACATCATCTAAACTATCTTACATCCCTAATAAAACCATCTTATGTTACTTCTAATTAAGGGTGCAACTATGCTACCAGCTGGAGCTCGGTATCATAGAAGTGCTAAACAATCAGGTGGCATTTATGAAAATTCACCAAGGGATTTTGATTGATCAAAGCTCTTTTGGTACCATATCTTTTAAACACTATATATTTTTAACTCTCTCCATCTTTTAAATACATGCATCTAGCTTTCCATCAAGTGTATTAAAATATTAATGTTTAAGTTAAAAATTAAATATTAAAATAACATTAGTAAAAAATATAAAATAATAATTAGAGAAAATCAATAGATAAAAAAAAGATAAACAATACAAGTAAAGTAATAATAGCTACTAATTTATTATGAAATCTCATTATAATTATAAATAATTTTATAATATTCAAAAGGTTCTAAATATAAATACAGGCCGATGGACGTATCAACCTGTATCAGTGTTTTTTTTGTGTTTTATTTTTTTTTCAAAACCGGTTCAGAGGGGTCGATTTAAGTTCCAGCTACCCTCTGAACCATGGCTTGACTTGATACACCCCCTATAGGGGCGTATTAGGAAGGCCCCGGTATGGACCGATACGTAATGATATTTTGAACCTTGGCTCTTCTAATAACTATAAATAATTAATCTATTTAAATCATATTTAAAAATTATTAAAATAATATAATTAATTAATAAATAATAAAGTTAACAAAAATTAGTAACAATAAATAAAAATAATTTTACTATTTAAAGTATATTAGTTTAAATTAATTTTGATTTTTGAACTTTATTAATAAAAACCAAATTATTAATAAATTAATAAATAAAAATCAAGAATCAAGAAACAATTAATTTAAGAAAATAAGCATCATTTGATTAATTAATTGAAATAAAAAAGGGATTTTATCATTTATAAACATCATCATTATGATCATTCTTTGACATAGCAAATAATCAAGGAATTGAAAAAAAAAATGAAGCAAGATTAATTAAGCAAATGTGAATATGTGACTCTTTGTAACTAATTAAACAAAGAATTAAGCAAAAAAAATTAATTAAGCAAAGAGTACTGGAATAAAGAATCTCTATAAAATAGTATTGAATCCCAAAATTTTTGGATGAATGCATACGAATTCAAAAGAAAAAACATGTTGGGCTCACAAAAATATCAATAGGAATTCACAAGGAAAAAACATAAATCATAAAAAAAAAACATAAACCAGATTCCAGAAACAAAAACATGAAAACAATCAAATGGTATGATGAAAACGGTGTTGGGCTCACAAAAATCGTTGCCGATGGATTTTCCTTTGGTTGTCAGTGATTGCCACTACAAATTTCGGTAGCCGCTGCAATGTAGAAAGCAGAAACCGCTTAGTCACCTACAGGCACTGCAAAACCGTCGTAGATGAAGCCTCATCATTGTCGCCGATCGCCATCAATTGTTGTCAATCGTGGCTGCTGCAGGTCGTCAGGGTATGAGGGCTGAGAGCTGAGAAGGGTTAGAGTTAGAACAAAAATGAGTTTCGTTCCAACCCTATCTCACAAATGAATTGGGGTTGGGGACACAGAAGTCTTTTTTTTTGTTTTTATTGTTTTTTTTAAATCAGCAAAATTCAAAATTATAAACATGTGAACCATTGCCCGAGTCGAACAATTTAGTGGTTCGACCACCCAGGTCAGCAGTTCTTTGACTTTTTCAACGGGTTTTGGTGAATTAGCGGTTTACAGTATAATCGGGACCGGAGGCGTGAATGGTTATCGGTTTTTCCGGTCTGGTCCAGTTTTGAAAACGATGGTTGTAAAGAAGATGGTTTAAGGGTGATTGAAAAGGTAAAATCTAGGTTGGAAAGATGGAAAGATCATTGTTTTCCTCATGTGGGTAAGACAATTTTGCTTAATAGTACAGTGTCTACTCTCCCTACATGCATCATGAGCATTAAACTTCTCACATCATCCCATTGTCAGCAACTTACATCTATGAGCACTGATTTTTTGTGGGGTTTTTCTGATGATAAAAAAAAGAAAAAAACATTTATATTTGCACAAGTGGGATGCTTTTAAACCCAAATTGTTAAGAGGTTTTGGGTTTTAAAGATTTTCATCGTCTCAATATTTCCCTCATCTCTAAATTATATTGGGGATTTTTGATTGAGTACTCACATCTATGGGTACAGGTTTTGGTGTTCAATTTCCAACAAAAAAAATTTTGGACCGTTTCTTCCCAAACCTCAAAGGACATACATTTGGTGGAGTATTCTTAAATGCAGGCCTTATTTAGAATGTGGTTGTCAATGGTATATTGGCAATATATGGACTATAGATGCCTTGGCTGATCTTTGGTTGCCAAAGCATAGGAGTCCTCTTGACTCCGATTAATATTTTACTTCCTAGTGGGATGCATGTACTTCAAGTTGTATATTTTATTGACCCTCACACAGGTTCTTGATTATATGAGCAACTTTTACAATTTTTTGATCCCTCTACTATGCAAATTATAAAGATACTACCTCTACCAGTTAATGTGAAGAGATGGATGACAAATTGGTTTGGATACCTACCCCAATTAGCAGATTCGGTGTTCTCTACCAAATACCTGTAATACTATTTCGGGGTGGAATGAATCGTCTCGATTTTGGCATAACCTACCCTCTGTTGAAAATTATCTTTGATGGTGCTTTTATCTTGTCTCATGGGAGATTAGGTGTGGTGATCCGTGATCACTCGGGGGCTTTTATTTATGGCAGATTTAGCTATCAATGTTCCTAAAGCTTCCCAGAAGAAATAGAAGCTAAAGCTGCTCATGCCGCTTTAACCTTTGCCTTGGAGTTTGGTTCTCACCCTCCTTGGCGGATTCAGATGTTGATTGCATATTGCTAACTTCTCAATTATAAGAAAATTCTCTCATTGCTCAGTAAATTGGACAGCACGTACTAGTAATATGGCCACTCTTCTTTTTGGTGGGTAAGAGGGTCTCATTAAAAAACTCCCAAAATAGGGGATTAGACAACACCCGCACCCCGGGTCAGGATCGCGGCCAGCTTATGGGCTAAAACATTACAATATCTCTTAACATAAACAAAACGAACAGCAGTGCAAGAAATTAGAGATTGGATATCAGACCACAATGCCCCTAAAGGAGAGAAAGGGATAGAGGCAGCATTGTTTAGAGCAGAAATTGCCTGGCTAGAATCAGATTTTATGATAACCTGAGGGAAGTTTGCCAAGGCAATTTCTGCACAAGCTAAAGGAATAGCCAATGTTTCTACACATAGGATAGAGGACTAGTGGCATAGGCTTCCACAACTCCAGATGATTTCTCCTGAGTGAGATTGGGCAAAACAGGACGGAGATGCCTTACCTGAAGTCGTATTAAAACCTGCGTCACAATTAATTTTCACCCAACCTATTGGTGGAGGGTTCCAGCACGAAGACTCAGACTGGACTAAAGTTGTTGAAGAAGCCAGGGTCAGAACTGTCTGAAGAATCTCTGTTGAGAACTGAAAAGCTTTTAGGGCTGTTTGTCTTGGGCAAGGCTGGATCCCCTTGAAGATGAGATTGTTGCAGGCTGTCCAGATTTTCCAACAAGTTATAACTACTTCAATAATCCATCTAGTAGAGAGGGATCGATCATTTTCCTCTAGGCAGAACAACTCCATCAACCAGTAATATGGCCACTAATATTTTAGCCAAACATGCCCTCACTATTAACCACATGCATACTTAGTCTGTTTGCGTCTCTTTCACATTCTACTATCTTACATGATTGTAATCCTGAGCAGTTGAACTAATGTATTCGGTTATGAAGCACACTGCCTTGTAACCATTTTACTTCAAAATAAAATGCACTTGTCATGCCAGCATTTCCCTCCTTTCTTATAAGTTATTTTTCTAAATTTGTAATTTTTTTTTGCAATTTCTTCCTCTTAAAAGGTTGCAACTGGTCTTTTTAGGATAATTTGTATATTTTTATTTTTTCTTTTAATTTTAAAAATTAACATTAAGATAGAAACGTTTAGGGTTGCTCAGGAACCGCTCCATTTTTTAAGGACCTCTTATGGAGTCTTTCTTGGTAACCAAACACATTCTTCCCTCGGTAAGTATCCCGTTTTATTCATTGAATTGGGTCTATTGGTAAATTGCCAATACCCTTCCTTCAAAAAAAGAATAAAAGAAAAAAAAGAAAGAAAGAAAGAAAAAGAACCTAGAATTTAATAACCATAGAATAGAACAATTCTCTCTCTCTCCTACAACAACTAACCATCAATATTTCTCTCTTACATGTCTCCTTGTCTTTATCTTATGACAATCACCCACCTTGAAAAAATAATTCACTCTGGCACTCTGTATGAAAGGAAAGCAAAGATGGCTCGCCATTTTGGTCAGGCTCGGGCTAGTCGATACTTCAATCCAAGCCCTTCCCCACAACCCAAAACCTTAGTCCAAAAGCTCGGGTTGGACTCCAATTGCACATGCCCAAGTTGGCACCCCTAATGTCATAAGACTCCTTTTGCCTTAGTTTTTCTTAAAAAAGCTCATGCTTTGCAGGAGTCCTGAATAGTACTGGATTCTAAAATGCAATGGTTGAGACATCAGACTCTTCAAATTGCTTTCCAATCCCTTCAGAATTTTGTGTTTTTTTTTTTTTTTGAATTTTTAAAACCAAAAAATAAATATGGGGCTATTTAATTCAGTTAAGAAACTGGATGTAACACAGGCAATTTTTCTACACCAGCCCATACCAGTTCATAACTAAGTTAAAAGAAAATGAAAAAATATACTTTCAGTGTAGCAAGAGAATGAAATTCTATAAAGTACTCTTCAACTAGGAAAATTCTTTTTCTGCTAGAAAGGCATAATATCGGATGGGCTTTGACCAATAAAAACCCCCCGTCAATTTGATAAAAACTCACTTGATTGGTTACTATTTTTATGATACCATTTGATTGGTTACATGTTTTTTCTGGATACCAGTTTTCTGATTAATTATCACCTTAATTGTTTATCCAAAAAGTGATAACGAAGTGAGTTCTGCCACTCTGGTGAGTGAGAGGGATGTCCAAAATTTAAAAACAAAAAAACAAGAATGGATTCAATAGATGGATCATCAGTACTTGTATGAAGGGACTACGGCTACTATGGTCATCAGAACAATGGAATTGAACGAATGGGATGTGAACTTCTGCCTAACCATAACAAAAGAGAAAACAGTTGTGAAGAGTGACGACCAGTTGGTTGGAAGCAACCAGAGAATATGGAGAAGAGGTTAATTAGAATAAGCACTTATTTTAGGCCAGAATCACACCAATAAGCATTTATTTGTGTTTGGGAACTAAATGCCTATTCCTAAAAATAAGAACTTATTCAAAAAGTTCATATTTTGAACTTATTTTTAAGTGCTTATTATTTGGACCATTTGGTCTGCCAAATCATTTTTAAAATACCTATATTACCCTTGTTTAATATAAGTGCTTTTTTACTAAATACTCATGAACACTTATTAAGATTAACACTTATTTATCAAATAATCACTTTCAAACAAGCCCTTACTGTGGCGTGTAATAAGTAGGAAGCAAAGAGAGGGATTAGATGAACCGACAACCACCGTTCTCCGGTTCCTACCATGGACAAATAACAAATTACATCAGCAGCTGACCTCCAGTGTTTCAGATGGCCACAAAGGTGCAATATTTGCTAATTTTTTTTTTTTTTTTTTGTACTATACATATTTATATTTATACTCCTTCCAAACTGACCCTATAAAGAAAATAACTAAAAATTACAATAGAGTTTGTTACAGAAGGTAGCTAGTCAAGAAGATGATGCCATCATCCTTCACGACGAGCCTTCAGAAGAGCTTTATACATAGCCATTTATCTGTCACTCCATCTGAAGAAAAAACGTCGCCCACACTAACCCAAATAAGAAAGATCATTATAATAACAAACTAGCAGAGGGGCCCTGCTTCGCAGGGGCTGGAATCGAATCTCCGATCGATCCAGTCCTTAGTAAAAAATTATTGAATCGGCCAATGACCCATTAACCTATGCAGTCAAACCATTGACTCGTTGACCAGTTCAATGATTTTTGGCCATTTTTTAATTTTTTAATCGAAAACCATCCAGGCAACCGGTTTTGTTTTATCCTAATCTTGGTTCCTAGCCAAAAATCATTGAGACGGTCAATAACCCATTGATCCGGGTGGTTGAACCATTGACCCATTCAATGGTTTTTGGTCATTTTTTTAGTTTTTTAATTTTTATTTTCAGAATGGGCCATCCGTTCGAACTGAATAGTCTAACCGTTGACCCGAAAACCGGTGGCCATAACGATTCCATTTTCAGGTTGTATGAGTCACACGCTCAAATGACATAGCACGTATGGTACTGCTTAATGGACCTCACACACTCAATTTTCTGTCTGTAATTTTTGTTGTCATAATGGGTTGTCCATTTTTTTATTTTTTTTAATTGGGAACCGTCCAGGCAACCAATTCCGTTTTACCTCAATCCCAGTCCCTAGCCAAAAACCGTTGAATCGGTCAATGACCCATTGACTTAAGTGGTCGAATCGTCAACCTGTTGACCTGTTCAATGGTTTTTGGCTTTTTTTTATATTTTTTTAATTTTTGTTGTAAGAATGGGTCATCCATTCGAACCAGATAGTCAAATCGTCGACCCAAAAACTGGTGGCCAGAACGGTTCCATTTTCAGGTCGTATGAGTCACACGCTCGAATGACATAACATGTATGATACTGCTCAATGGACCTCATACACTCAATATTTTGTCTGTAATTTTTATTGTTAGAATGGGTCGTCCATTCAAACCGGACGATTGAACCATCGGCCTGAAAACCAATGGCCAGAATGGTTCTGTAAATTTTTTCTTATAATTTTTTATTGTCAGAACGGTCCGCCCATTCGAACCGAACAGTCAAACTATCGATCCAAAAACCGGTGGCCAGAATGGTTCCATTTTTGGGTCGTATGAGTCACATACTCGAATGGCATAACACGTGTGATACAACTTAATGGACCTCACAAACTCAATTTTTTGCCTATAATTTTTGTTGTTAGAACGGACTGTCCGTTCGAACCATCGACACGAAAACCGATGGCCAGAATGGTTTCGTAATTTTTTGCTTGTAATTTTTGTTGCCAAAACGAGCCATCTGTCCGAATCGATGGTCGAACCGTCGGTTGTCAGAACGTTATTAACAACATTTATCAATAATAGTAAGTAACTATACTATTTAATTAAATAATCATTAATGATAGTTTTAATAATATTACTTAGTTATTTTTAATATARCAGTAATTATTAAATTTATGAATGTGATTTATTAACAATACTCATTAAACTAATAATTACCAAAATTAAATTAAAATTAATAGTATTTAGCAGTAATAGTCAGTAATTATAATATTTTAT
>NW_010729126.1:2696805-2706914 GCF_000365185.1 Nelumbo nucifera
TCTTGTGCATCAAGAAACACAATAACTTTCTATCTACTAATGCAAATAAACTGAAAATTGAAAGACAAGCACTACTAAGCTATAGGAACAAGATTCTATAGCCCAAGTCCACACTGGGCTGGTCAAAATGACGAAAATACCCCTGAACAGATCAGTCCAATTCCCAAGAGTCTTCTCCACGCCAAATCAGAACCTGTTTGTTGGTCTTCTTCTTACGAGAATAGGCCTTATAATGCATAGACCGATCCCCATTATCTCTCCCCGACTTGAAAGAACTCGACCCCGGCAAGTCAAAGGCATGATATTGCTCATAAAGTTCTGGATTAAGATGATACAAATCTTCAACTGTAATCCATGAACATTCTGAAAGAGGTAGATTCTTCCACTTTACAAGAAACTTTTGATAACCCCCACTTACTGTAGAAATCAACTTCTCATCAAGGATGTCTTCAGGCACATTAGTAGGTGGAACCAAAGGTAGCTTAGTAAATCGGACTATGGGACAATCACTATGGCCATGATATGCACTTAGGTCTTCAACATTGAAGATTGGGCTAATTCCCATTTCACTTGGCAGCTCTAGGACATAAGCATTAGAACTGATTTTCTTAGTGATCTTATATGGACCTGCATTCTTGGAGTGAAGCTTCTTATAAAAGACCTTAGGAAAGCGTTCAGGACGTATATGCACCATAACCATATCACCCTCCTGAAAATCAGCTAGGCGCCTATGTAAATCAGCTTTGGCTTTGTATGCATCATTGCTAAGAGCAATCTTGCGCCTAACTTCATCATGGATTTCTCTCATGTGGCAAGCAAAACCTTCAGCCTCTATGCTAGTCCTGGCTTCTTGTGGCAAAGACACTAAATCAATAGGCCTCTTAGGCTGAATTCCAATAACTATCTCAAAGGGACTTCTTCCAGTTGACCTGTTAACTGAACTGTTGTAAGCAAATTCAGCAATAGATAGGATGGGATCCCACCTGGAAGTATGGTCACCAAGTAAGCAACATAGCAAATCACCGAGGCTCCTATTAACTACCTCAGTTTGGCCATCAGTCTGAGGATGGAAAGAAGATGAGAACTTCAGCTTTGTATTGAGGAGTTTCCAAAGTGTCTTCCAAAAGTAACTCATAAACTTAGCATCATGATCAGAAACAATAGTAATAGGAACACCATGTAAACGAACAATTTCCCTAAAGAATAGACTTGCCACATGTGAGGCATCTGAGGTCTTACCGCAAGGAATAAAGTGGACCATTTTTGAGAACCTATCTACCACAACATAAATTGAATCATGACCCCTTATTGTCTTGGGCAGACCTAGGACAAAATCCATAGAGAGATCTTGCCAAGGCTCATGTGGAATTCATAAAGGGGTGCACAACCCTGTATTTTTCTCTCCCTTTTGCCAATTGAAAAATTTTGCATTGTTTGATCACACGATCAACATCAGCCTTAAGGCTAGGCCAATAAAAGCGATCTTCTACCATAGCAATGGTCTTGTCCCGACCAAAATGCCCAGCAATTCCACCTGCATGTAACTCCCATATAACATAATCACGTAATGAAGTGTTAGGAACACACAAGACAGTTCCCTTGAACAAATAACCATCATGGGTAGAAAAGCCAAGATATTCAGATTGTTGTCCAACTTGTAAAGAACTATAAATGATGCTGAAATCCTTGCAACTATTATAATCTTTCTTCAAATGATCGAACCCCACAACCTGTACAAACATAGAATGAAGTATATACACCACTCGGCTCAATGCATCGGCTACTCGATTCTCAGCACCAGCTGTATGCTTAATCACAAAGTTATATTCTGCTAAAAATTCAACCCATTTCTAATGTCGACTACTAAGATGCTTCTGAGATTTGAGATATTTGAGTGCCTCATGATGTGAATACAAAACAAACTCTTGGGAAATTAAATAATGACGCCAATGTCAAAGACATTGCACAACAGCATAGAATTCTTTGTCATATGTAGAGTACTTTTGTCTAGCTTCATTAAGTTTTTCACTGTGAAAAGCTAATAGGATGTCCTTCTTGCATAAGCACACCACCTATTCCAACTTGGGAAGCATCACGAAACACCTCAAAGATTTTTGAAAAGTTGGGCAAATGTAACACTGGGGTCTCAGTCATCCTTTGCTTGATAATCTCAAAGGCTTTAGTTGCAACCTTAGACCAAACAAATTCCCCCTTTTTCATAGCTTTTGTAATTGGTGCCATAATAGTGCTGAAATTCCTTATGAAACGCCTATAAAAAGTAGCCAATCCATGAAAGCTTCTCACTTCATGGATGTTAGTGGGAGTGGGCCAACCAAGTATAGCTTTCACCTTGTTAGGATCAGCCTTAACACCTTCAGAGGATATAACAAATCCTAAAAAGATAACAGTAGGTGTCATGAAAGAGCACTTCTTTAAGTTGATGTAGAGCTTTTCCTGGCGTAAAATTCTCATCACTTGACGTAAATGGGCAAAATGATCATCAAGAGTACGACTATATATAAGAATGTCATCAAAGTAAACAACCAAGAAACGACCAATAAAAGGACGAAGTACCTGAGTCATAACTCCATGAAAGTGCTAGGAGCATTAGTTAAGCCAAAAGGCATAACCAGCCACTCATAGAGGTCATCCTTTGTCTTAAAAGCGGTTTTCCATTCATCTCCAAGTCGAATCCTAATTTGGTGATATCCGCTTCTAAGGTCAATCTTAGAGAAAATTGTAGCTCCGCTCATCATATCCAACATGTCATCTAAGCATGGAATAGGGAACCAGTACTTGATTGTAATCTTGTTGACCGCTCTGCTATCAACGCACATCCTCCATGAGCCATCCTTCTTGGGAGTGAGTAGAGCCGATACAACACATGAGCTGAGACTCTCTCTAATGAAGTCGATCCACTTGCCTCTTCAACTCAGCATGTATCCGGTGTGCAGGCAAATTAGGTAGTTGAGACCCAGGAATCAAGTCTATTGCATGTTGGACATCACGTAGAGGTGGTAATTCATCAGGCAACTCTTCTGGGATCAAATCTGAAAAATCAGCCAGCAAGTCTTCAACTTCTTTTGGCACCTTTGAAATAAGGGCATGTGCTGGTTTATTCACTTCTTTCACTATTAGGGCATAAACAAGGCCTGATTCTTTGCTTTCCTCCTCAAATTGCTTCTTGGACAGCAAAAGAGGTTGCTTCTTTTGTTCAACTACTTGTTTTTTGGCTGAAGCTGCCTTTTGAGGGGTCTTAGTTCGCTTCTTAATCTCATCAGGTGACATAGGTTTCATAACAATTCTCTTTCTATTAAATAGAAAGTAATATGTATTCTCTTTCCCACAATGGTATACATCCCTATCGTAAAGCCATGGTCGGCCTAATAGAATATGTGTAACATTCATAGGAACAACATCACACCAAATATCATCAACATAAGACCCATAGGAAATAGAAACAAGAGCTCTTTGTTCTACCTGAAGTGTCATATTGTTTAACCAAGCAATCTTGTATGGTTGAGGATGAGATTGTGCAACTAGATTGAGCCTTTCAACAGTTGTTGCAGAAACCACATTCATGCTGCTACCACCATCAATTATTATCTTGCAAAGCTTGTCTCCGCTCTTGACAAAGGTGAGGAAGATCGCTGTACGAAGCCAATCTTCTTTCTTTTCTTCTTTAGAGGATGCTAAAATGCGTCTAACAACTCCAACAAGATTGCTGTCATCTCCTTCTTCATGTTCAGACCCTGTGTACTCTTCACCAAGGCCTCCATCATCTTCCACTTGTCCTTCTCACACCCTATGTGTAGATTTTTATTAGGGCATTGAAATGCATAGTGGCCCTTTCCACCACACTTGAAACAAATATTTTCTGTTGTTCCCCTTTTATTAGCATCAATCATGATGTTCTTCCCCTTGTTATCAGCTCCCTGATACTTGGAACCATTAGACTTTACTACAACCACATTATGAGATGTAGGTCTAGTGACTTTACCCTCATCTAAACTTTTACGTGCTGCTGCCTCCCCAACTTGAATACCAAACCTCCTACTATTCACTTGCTCCAAGAGAAAAGAGAGAAATCCCAAGGAATCACGCCAAGGGGTCCTAGAATCACTCTAGGGTTTGTAGGAATCACTCCATACAGCAAGAGAGCTCATAAGAAATCTTCATTTGTTCATTAGCCTCAAAAGGAAGAGAATACATCTATTTATAGAGTGACTTGTGTGGCCCGGAACACTGTTCACCATAATTACAAAAAGTGCCACTCTTTGTCTTGTGCATCAAGAAACACTATAACTTTCTATCTACTAATGCAAATAAACTGAAAATTGAAAGACAAACACTACTAAGCTATAGGAACAAGATGCTATAGCCCAAGTCCACATTGGGCTGATCAAATTGACGAAAATACCCCTGAACAGATCAGTCCAATTCCCAAGAGTCTTCTCCACGCCAAATCAGAACCTGTTTGTTGGCCTTCTTACGAGAATAGGCCTTATAATGCATAGTCAGATCCCCATCACCAAGGCCCAAGGGTTGTTTGCCTTGAAGGGTCGTTGCCCAGCATCAATGGAGAGCTTCTTGAAACAGTGACATCTGTAGAGACTGATTTATGTCTCTTACATCTTTCCTTTTTTGGCTCTTGGGACCACTCTTTTATATTGTAACTTATGTACACTATTTTTTGTTTTATCCTTTCTTATAAGAGAAGGGCACAGCTGTCCTTTCCATAACCTTGTACTCTTTATTATATAAATTGATCATTTCTGGGTGTGTGATTCAAGAGAACACACCCTTTCAATTATCAAAAAAAAAAAGAGAACACACCCTTTCATTCCTAGTTCTTCTTCCCTGATTTGAACCAAGTTAACATGGTATCAAAGCCGGTTTTTTCAACCTGTTCTTGATTGAAATCTGTTTAGGCCTGTGAAATTGACCCATCTACTTCAACTTTGGATCTCATAGGTTGCTGTACTGATCAGTACATCTCTGCTGTTCTTTCTCTGGAAGGTCACCATCAGCTATAGTGTTTCTTCTCTTTCTCAGCTACTTCAAACACTGAAACTTCAGATCTGAAGTCGCCCAGGTCAGATTTATATAGATCTATATTTTAGTTCTGGTTCAGTTTGAAAACTTTGCGTGGCTGTTTTTTTATTGGGTTTTGCTTCCTCCTTGTGGTGTCTGATTAGACACACATATTCCATCAAGTTTTGGTTTCTTTTGGACCTTCGGCTGCTCTACTTTCTTAGTTTTTTTGTTTATTCATTGCTGAAATGGCCATGGAGAAAAGGGATATTCTACCAGTAAAGTTCAAAGGGACAAACTATGCCTTCTGGAAATTCCATTTACAGTTCTATGTTGAGGGAAATGGCCTATGGGGATTTGTGGATGTTTCCACAAAACAACCTGATGAATCTGATTCCAAGGGGCTGAAACAGTGGATGATCAATAATGCCAAAGTAGTGTCTTGGCTTCTTGGCTCCGTTGAAACTGAGATTGCTATTCCAATGAGAAGTTATCGAACTGCTAGAGAGATGTTCACCTATATGGAAAAGGTATACCAATAGTCCAACATCTCTCATCAGTATCAAATTGAGACAGATTTTTTTCTTATAGTCAGGGTGAGAAGAAAATACAAGAGTACTATGTTGGCTTTGTGAATTTGTGGACGAAATATGAATTAGTTCACATGGGTGAAAGCACTTCTGCTTGTTGCATCAAAAATCTGAAAGAACATTTTGATAGGAGGAAGAACATGCATTTTCTGATGCATCTATGACCTAATTATGAAATTGTAAGGTCCAACATTCTCAGTAGGGGCACTCCTCCCACACTTGACACAGTTTTGGGGGAGCTTCTCAAGGAGGAAACTAGACTCATTACTCAATCGACCTTGAGATCGGAATCTAATTCCGGAACAGAGAGCCTTTCTGATAAACAAATCCAAGCCCGAGAAGGACTTGTCCCGAGTACAATGTTATGAATGCAAGGAATATGGACATGTTATCTCATACTGTCGGAAGAAAAATTTTTGTACTTACTGCAAACAACATAGGCATATTATTCCTGAATGTCCTACCCGGCCAGCAAAGGGGAATGGTTCAAGTTTTAAGACGAGTCAACGTAAGGCTTTCCAAACAACAATTGAAGGTGCAGATACAAGGAGTACAACTTCAACAGGAATGGATGAAAATTCTGGAACTCTTACAGAAGAAAGAATGTGGCAGCTAGTATCCTTAGCTATTTCCTCTGCATTTTTAGCCATCAGCCTTTCGGGTGAGTCATTCTATTATTGCTCCTCTCCTAGTCACTTATGGATCATTGATTATGGGGCCTCTAACCATATGACAGGGGCACACACTAGTCAATCCGTTAAACCCAAATCTTTGAATAAACATATTATTAATGCCAATGAGAGAAATTGTACATTGTTGGTTGCTATGATTTGTCTTTGACCACATCTGTCAATTCTTGCTTTCATCTACCTAAAACTTTCTTCGTTCCTAAACTTACAACAAATTTGATCTCAATCGATCAGCTAGTTGAGGAATGGTAACATTGTTTCCTTTTTCCCATGATGGTTGTTTGATACAGGACTAGCGCACTAGGACAGTGAAAGGGAAGGGGCGTAGATTGGGTCGGCTATTTGCCTTGGAATTTGAAAATACATCAGGTCCTTCATCCACAACCTGTTTGCTTACTACATACTACTACCCCTAGTACTGAAATTATTTGCAAAAATAATGTATGGCACTTGTGGCATAGGCAACTTGGTCACTCCTATGCAAATAAACTTGAGTCTTTGTTTCGTGATGGCTTTTTGTCTTCTAAGGTGTAGAGACTGATTTATGTCTCTTACATCTTCTTTCCTTTTTTGGCTCTTGGGACCACACTTTTATGTTGTAACTTATATACACTATTTTTTGTTTTATTCTTTCATGTATGAGAAGGGCACAGCTGTCCTTTCCATAACCTTGTACTCTTTATTATATAAGTTAATCATTTTTGGGCATGTGATTCAAGAGAACACACCCTTTCATTCCTAGTTCTTCTCTGGTTTAAACTAAGTTGACAACATCTACAAGATCTGAAAAAAGAGGAAAGGGTATTTGCAAATGATCCCCAGAGTAGTGTAGTGGACTTTATGGCAGGAGAGGAACTCTAGAATTTTTCAGAACAAAGGCAGCCAACTGGAGGATGTGTGGCAAAAAATTGTGGGCAAATTGTTTTCTTGGTCACCACTCATCAGTTCATATTGCAAGTCCCTTTTTGATATGTATATTGTAAGTGCTGATAGGATAGTGGATTAGTTTCTTGTATTATTCTCCCTGTGTACAGCCTCTAGTTGTAGTATATTGATACAACACTGATCAAGGTCATATTGCAATTCCTTTTTTTTTTTGTGAAAAAGGCAAAGTATAGTATATTGATACAACACTGATCAAGGTCCTTTGAACAAAGACAAAACTGTGCAAGACAACCCACTATATACCCCCAAAAAAATCCACCCTCAAAAAAGAAGATGAAAAAGTATCATTTCTAAATACATTATGGACAGACAACTCTTTAAAGAAGCCTACTGCAGCATTGATCACCACTGCTTCTGAACCCACGTTTGCTCACAAATTCTGCTATTTCTCTTAATGAAATCATAATTTACCTATTCTCAAAAAAAATGTTAAGTTATGCTTATACTTACCCATTTAATTCTTAGAGTTAGTGATGCTTTAGTAAGAGAAACTAAAAGGGCTTGAACTGAAACTATCTTAAGGATTGCAACTATTAAAAACTTAAATGTTCCATTTTCAGCATACAATACCTAGATCAATCAACAAATAAATACTTAAACATCATATCAATAAGCAAAGCATTATGAATATTTTTGGCCATATACTTACCTGTTTTCTCACCACAATTTCATATGAAATTGATGATTAGAAAATAAAATCACGAATAATAACAATTGCTATTTTATCCGAAAAAAAGGAAAAAAAACCTACCCCTAAGGATTCCCATATCATCATTTTCAACTGGTAGATTGATGTGGACCCAGAAACCTTCAAATTTACAGAGTTGCCAAAAGGTGTTTTCCGTGATCGTTTGGAGGTCCGACGATCTGAATCAACAAAAGTAGCAGAAGCTTCTAAAATTGATCTTGGAGCTTCCTTACCACGTACAAGGTATACACATATGTTCTCATTACAATAACTAAGTTTCCGCATTAGCTCACAGCTTTCTCTTTCTCCTATGCAATTCTCGCATATCTACCAAACCATGCAGGATTTGAGAATCAGGAACAAGCAGACAAGGTAAAACCACATTAATTTTTCAGTTGTTTAGGACATCCAAGTGATAAAACTAACATCCACTGGCACAGGAAATATAAGTAATCACTGAGATCTTCTAAAGTTATCAGAAACAATGTCCAATTCAAGATAGTGAAATCGCCCAATTATCTATAGATAAATCAATCCAAACTACTAGATGTAAATGATTGATATCATTTTAGTGAAAATGGTGGTTTTCCATTTGTACTTGTTTTAAAGCAATACAATCATCATATTGTGGACTTTCAGCATTACCTCTGGAAGTCTTAATAATAGGAAGACTGGATTCAGCTTCATCACTTGCTTCATCAAGAGGCATGCTCAGATGTTCGTCTAAAACTGGTACATCTTTGCAAGACCCAGGTAATTTGTTTGACACACAGTTAGGGAACTCAATTTTGGCAGATATACCTTTCTCCTCAGCACAGTTCCACTCTTCACAAAAGAATTTACAGTCATCCTCTATTGCTTTAAAACAAGTACAAATAGAAAACCACCATTTTCACTAAAATGATATCAATCATTTACATTTATTGTAGACTTTCAGAATTACCTCTGGAATAGTCTTAATAATAGGAAGACTGGATTCAGCTTCATCATTTGCTTCATCAAGAGATATGCTCAGATGTTCATCTAAAACTGGTACATCTTTGCAAGACCCAGGTAATTTGTTTGACACACAGTTAGGGAACTCAATTTTGGCAGATATACCTTTCTCCTCAGTACAGTTCCACTCTTCACAAAAGAATTTCCAGTCATCCTCTGTAATAATGGTTAAACCATCTGTCTGTAATCAAATAGAAAACAAAGGTCAATAAAAAAGTATCTTGGATCAAAATAGTAACACAAAAGCCACATTGATACAAAAATCAAACAGTAAAATACTAGATATTTTCCAATTAAGACCAATAACCAATACCCTCTTAGGTAAGTGATTATAGAAGCCTCAAAAGGAACAAAACCTCTCTTTGGAGGACAGTATTGATGGAAGGGTTCAACTATGATACCGGCAATACATTATACAGGAAAAACTTGTAATGTAACCAATCAACCAGTATCACAAAAGTGGTAACCAATCAGGTGGTATTTACCAAAATTCACAGAGGTTCTGATTGGTCAAATCTCTTCTAGCATCATGTCTTTCCAGCAACATGGTAGGGATGGTTTTGGTTAGAGGGCAAGTTGTTTCACATAATTTAATTGGAAAATTTTGGGGCTTTGCTAGTTGCTATACCACTGAAGATGAAAGCATTCAAATCATTAGTAGGGATGGTTTTCAAGAATGGACAAGTTAAAAAGGATGGAGATTCCATCCAACATTTGGATGGATGTTTTCAAGAATGGACAAGTTAACAGGTTAAGAGAATTAAACCATGAAATTCAGTGTAGGCCAGGGTCCCCTGGTCAGTGGTTTTTGACTTGTTTTAATTCTCTTAACCTGTTTAGTGCTCCTTAATCTATAAAAATTATGAACGGCCATGCCTTCAAAATTAATATGGATTTGGTCTTAAAAACATTGCAGAGACCTTTTTTTTTAAAGTAAGGTATTGTATTAATAGTATAAAACAAAATGAGGTTAGCTACAAGGCCTGATGTTATAATAGAGGCCTTCAAGGAGTACTCCATGGATGACATATTGTGGGCATGGGGATAAGTGGCAAGTTCCTTCACAATTAAAGAGAATTATAATGGAGTGGAAGCCTTCAGGAAATAATAGGGTAAAGAGGAATTTTGATGGAAGCTCAATTGGAAATCTGGGACCATCAGGGATTG
>NW_010729126.1:2728946-2739454 GCF_000365185.1 Nelumbo nucifera
AATATAGACAGGATGGGCCCAGAATAAGGCCCATTACAGAAAAACATAAATAACAAGAAAGAATAAACAACCTATGGGCCATTCGGCCCATCTTCTCTACAAAGGTATTAATATACACTCTTTGAGAGACACTTCCAAATTTTTTCTTGAGTTCCTATACACTCCTTGTAATTAATTTTTCTCTTTACTAATACCATCTTCTGTTTTGATTTGGCTAGCATTTATTTAATTTTTATACAAAAGCCATGAAACAAACACGCCATGAGTTTCTTGTTAACAAATTGATGTTGTCCCTACATCAGTTTGAGGGGGAGGTGAAGAAAACAAGAGAATTTAGAGTCTTCATGTAAATTATTACAATATATCCAGATCTATTTTATCGCTTTCTTGACTTTTGTGTATATTCTATTCCCGAAAGGGTGAAACTGTAATCTCTCCATCTTTGAATATAAAGAATAATATATCTTTGCTTGGGTTCAATAACAAGACAGATTGCCCTTTCCAATTGTGAGCTTCTCTGTTCTTGCTCTTCCAAAACAGTTTACAGGTACCACAAGAACACAACGAATACCCTCAACAGAAAGAGCAATAATAGAAATTCTTTCAGACCCCTCTCCCCAGGATGAAGGCAACAGCAAAACATAGAGTGGATTCAAAAGAAGTGATCTCAATAGTTACACACTGCTTGCCAATGATATGATCCACATGCTTTAACACCTTTTTAGTGGCAGAGCAACCCAGGAAAACTCCCCTATCTTATTTCAGATCTAACCTAGACCTGTAAAGACCCAAAATATGTACTGACACATCTAAAAACACAAAGAGGACTGAATAATGGATACTCATCAAGAGACAAGGACAAAGAAGACATGCTGTCAAGCAACCTAGATGGCATCCAACTGATCAAATAATCAGTTGTAAGAAGTCCTACTTAATACCTGGGGAGAACATTCATAAAATACAATAGCTGCTGAAATACTTCTTAAAAGATGTTTATTTTTCCATTTTCCCACTACAATATATTGGAATTCGGATTAGCTGAACGTGATGGCTGTTCAGCAGGCTGTGGAACCAATGATGAGGTTCCACGCCAGTAATAAATTCATGGGCACAACTGTAAAAGGTGTGGGCCCCATGTATTTAAACACTGGCATGGAACCTTATCATTGGTTCCACAGCCTGCTGAACAGCCATCACGTTCAGCCAAATCTTGCTCATTATATCGAGGAGTGTAAGCACACAAAGTTTGATGAAGAAAGCCTAATTGTATAAACATAACAAGATCCTTTTCAAGTATTCTGTACCATAATCAAATCTGTAAATTTTTGCTCATCTTTCAGACTAAGTATGAATCATGGAATGATTTTCTTTTCAAATTCCAAGAACATCATCCCTTTATTCTAGCATTTACAACCATGAAATACAAGAACAATCATCCAGAAATTTGGAAGAAAAAAAATCAAATACCACCACAAAATAATAATGGAAAAAGGAAAAAGGAGTAATTTTATTATTTTAGAGCAAAAAGATGCTCTACAATGTTTAGATAACTGATAGACATCACACTACAGACTTGACACTGCACCTAGACTTCGGTAGGACTCTGACTCTAACTAACAAGAAACACATTGCCCTAATATTAACAGACGTGACACTTAAGCAACTGACTAGAAGAAAATAAAAACCTTGGCCCTATATTTCATTCAAGAAACACTCCCCAAAATGCTGCAGGCTTCACCCAACCAATAAATATGGGGGACAAGAAGTTCTTGTATGGGCGGAAAATATAGGAAAATAAGAAATCCACAGTCCGCTAAATAATATGAGACCACTTAGGAGTTGAAATATCAAAACCTGTATTTTCTCAATTTTTACACCATAAATTCCAGGAAAAATCTTAATTCCATTAAAAGGACATAAAACATTTGATTAAAAAACTGTAGAATTCTGTTTTATTTTTTATAAATGGTGAAATATCATTAAGACTTAAGAGGGTGAGGAGACCTCAGAAGAAACAAAATATAGAAGCTGAATACAAGAAAAAGGGTAAAGAGAGCATGGGAGCAAGAGATTCCCCACATCAAAAAARATGAATCAAATATTACAGAATTTCAATCCTTAAGACTTAAGAGGGTGAGGAGACCTCAGAAGAAACAAAATATAGAAGCTGGAGCTGGATGGAAGAAAAAGGGTAAAGAGAGCATGGGAGCAAAAGATTACCCACATCAAAAAAGATGAATCAAATATTACATATTTGCAATCCTTCTGAAGTGAACAGAGTGGTTCCCTCAAACTTCTTAAGAACCAACACCTAGCACCTGACATTGTTCCTCACATTTCTGCCTTCAAGGGTGGTTCCCTCAACAGTAGCGTTTCTGCCTTCAAATATCCTCATATTTTTTTCCTTTCAATACATACCAATAGATACCTAAAGGAGACAAGTTCCAACTTACCCTCCCTCTGATACTGACCAATGACAAGCCACAAGGACATCAGAGTAGGGAAATCATTGGGCAAACTCACTGTTAATAAATCCTGCTCTATAGAACAGTAGGATCCTTTTCTTCAGAAGCCATTGACCATCTGTAACCATGTTGACATCATTTAGCAGCCTTCTGGCAGCAAGGTTTCTTCTTTCTGTACAACAACTAGGGTTGGCCAACCAGATTGGTTCTGATGGCAACTCAAAACATAAAAACAGACCAAATAGGGAGGTAAAAGATATAAATAAGTATAGAAAAGAGAAGATAAACTAATTTCATTGAGAGAAAGAATCCAAAAGTCTGAGTTGTACTGGTACACCCTCCTATCAGAATAATGAACCAAATAATATGACAGTACAAATTGTTCCAATCAGAAAGGAAATGTGTATTATGAAAACAAATGAGGAACATTTATTTTTGAAGCCAACATTTCCAGATATGGATTAAAAATATATCCACCATAGATTTAGCAATGCAAGGAATGAGGTTGGATTTACAATTAGGATTGATGACTAAGGGATAATACAAAGTGATTATTTCCATTACTATTGTTCAATAATTAATAGTAAAGGAGAGAGCAACGAGAATGTTGTACATAGAATTAAATTGGAGCAGATGAAGTGGAGAGGTCCATCTGGAGTGTTGTGACCAGAGAATATAAATCAGGTTAAAAGATAACTTCAAGTATAAAGCCCGTAATAAGGGGCAAGAGTATAAGAACATAAAAATGAAACATATCTTAACAATAAGCAAAGCCGAAATGCATATGCTGAGATGCATGAATGGCAAATGTAGAAATTATATAATTAAAAATGAGTGTATTGAAGGAGATTTAGAAGTTTCCCTGAGGTTATAAAATGGTCAAAAGCATACTAAGATGGTTTTCAGAGTGCATAAAGACCATATACTGCATTTCTGCACCAATAAGAAGTAAATCAATACAAGTTGAAAGGTCGAGAAAAGCTAAAGATATAGATTGAACTAGTGAAACATTAATGGAAGGCCATGTTTTTTTAAATCAGTTATGTCTCCCCATCACAAGTACATTGAGGTGCTCCTATTGAGGCTAGAGACCCCATAAAGAAAAAACTAAGTTACAACTGAGCCCAGAACATAGATTCCCTAACTGTCCCTTGCTTAGCTAATCCATCAGCAAAGGAGTTAGCAGATCTCTTCACCCAAATGAGCTTGATTTCCATGTCTTTAACCATCCACCTGAACTTTTTCCTTTCATTGCTGTAAGCCCATAACCCAGCCTTGTCTTCTTTCAACCACCCAACTACCACCTCCAAGTCCCCATAAATTACAAGTCTTCTAATGTTCATTTCCTTTGCTCTTTGGACACCTCCCACAACTGCATAGGTTTCAGCTCTGAGAGAATCACTCATCCCAATCGGGCTTGAGAACAAGGCTGAAACAATCCCATTCTCATCCCTAAACACACCCCCAATTCCTGAAAGCCCCAGGTTCCCTCTACTACTACCATCAAAGTTCAGTTTTATAAAACTGGAGGGAGGGGGAAATCCAGGGCACGCTCAGGACTGTTTTCACCTAGGTACACTTAGCAATCTCTCCCCACTTTCTAAACAGATCATCCACTGTAAAGTCTGTGAACAACACTGAAGATTTCAGCCACTGTACCACTCTTACATGAATCAAATCTATCAGGTTTTCAGCCCTTCTCTCCTTTTCGGAGAAAATTCTTAAATTCCTATCTTCCTACAATGACCAGCACACAGCAGCCCTTAGGCATCTCAACATAGTCCTACTCCTACCCCTTTCCAGCATCCACCTGACAAAGTAAGGAGAAAATAGGCTCTGCAAGTTCAGAGGAGGGGTGCAGCTATGCCCAAAAAGGGAAATTGCGCATTCCCAAATAGTTCTTACAAACTGGCATGAAACCAATAGGTGAAACCCACTCTCCCCATCGGCTTTACAGAGAATACACCAGTAAGGGGATAAGCATGTCTTGGGTCTCTTTTTTTTCTTTTTTTTGAAACAGATCACTAATGTTGATTCTTTCCAGAAACGTTTCCCAACAAAAACTCCCTACCTTAGGAGGAATTGGCTTACACCAAATCTCTTTGACAGGGAAAGGAGGGCCAATGGGGCTGGATGGCTGGGTAAGGATTTGAAAGAAAGAGGCACAAGAGAAAGAGCCCGAAGGGGTGGGGGTCCAGATTCTAGTGTCTTCCTTTTTGGGGTACAATAAAACTTTTTCAAGAAGACCAAGGAGAGTCGAAATGCTGTTTGGGTCTGTGTCTCTAACAGCCCTCCTCAACCCCAAATTCCATCCAGTCACAGAGTTTGAAGATGAAGGGACAAGAAAGGATGAAATTGGCTCATTTATCAATTCCGAGAGGGCAAATAATGATGGAAATTGATCCTTCAAAGGAACATTCCCCACCCAAGTTTGTTCCCAAAATTTTATGAGATTTCCTGAGTTTAAATCATACAAGATCAGAGGGGAGAAAACTGGTAACAGATCATCATCCTCACAAGATGATGAGGTTGAGGTGCTCCTATTTCAACCAGGACTGCAGGTTGTGTCAGAGCAACCAAGACATCATCCTCACAATTCCCACAAGACAATGTTCTGCTGCTACAACTCCTGAGGTCTATTGCAGTTACTATCTTAAAGACAAAACCATAGATGTTATTTGGCATTTCTTCCATTTTTTAATTTAAGATTTAGGTCAGTTTGTGGCATATTATAATGTAACTTAATTAATCATTCATTTTGATCTTCAAGAAGTCATTTTTCCACATCTTTAAAAGATACTGCCTCCAATATGGTATTTATATGCATAAAAATATATGTCATAGGCATATAATATAGTATTTACTAACAATGATGCAACCCAGAAGTACTGGACAACAGAAGCTTGAGACACAACCTTCTGTATGCATAAAAGATACTATATTATAGTATTTTTCCACATCTTTAAAAGATACTGCCTCTAATATGGTATTTATATGCATAAAAATATATGTCATAGGCATATAATATAGTATTTACTAACAATGATGCAACCCAGAAGTACTGGACAACAGAAGGTTGAGACACAAAGAGACAGAAGCAAAAACATGTGATCACTTGCATAAGCATAAAGAGCTTTTTTTAAAATCATAATGAGAAGCCTTGCAAGATGAAAGGCAAGAGAGAGAGATAAAGGTTGGCAAGCTATACTTACATTAGACACCCTTTGGACAACAATGCCTCGCTTGTAGGTTAGACTGAGAGGCCTTTCTAGCAAATGTGAATGCTGGCAGGGGAAAAAAAAGTTAAACCATGCATGCAACTTAATAACAAGCACTATCTTTCTTAGTTCAGAGAAGATAATGGAGGTATCAAAGATAGCAATCCAAGTTGAAAAAAACTGGCATCCCCATATCAGATTAATTTCCTAAAAGATTGCTCTAATTTTTTTAGTGTAAATTGCTAGGTGGATCCCATGATGTTTCTTAGCAAGTAGCACAATCATGAACACAAATCCAAGCTCTTAATCAACAATCACTTAAAATCTACAACTCCTGAATTGGAATATTACTATATATCAGTGACCTCATGTTGTCAGCCTATCCAATTTAGCTACTAGTTACTAGGTAGGTGGATCCCACTCACCTTCTCACATTTAAGGGAATCAAGAATGTTGTCCAAGCTTTCAGGTTCAACAGATGCAGAAACATTCTTGCCACTAGCAGTGATATAGGTTCTCCACTTTGTCAGCCATGATGAAGGCAATAAATAATACCTGCAACCTGGAGAAAGTGCAATGTTTTTTCCCAGGACCAACTTCTCATGATTCTGGCGCTGTTTGAGCTTGGCTGCTCTGCAGCATAAACAATAAAGTCAGGCTTCTATACAACAATATTAACAGTACATTACCAAAAAGATGCTCAAAACTACCTAAGACTATCCTCCAAGCATGCCACTTGCGAAAGTTCTGCACTGCATCGAGCACAAACTTCAGAATCCACAGGGAAAGTTGAACAACCCAAAAGATCATCAGGTTTCACTGCATTAGCACTTTCATAGAAGAAAAGCCAGAGGCTCTCAGGAACCAATAAACGCTTTGCCCCGGCAGCTTGTTCTGGCATCAGTAAACCATGAGGGCACCTAATTGAAGCTGTTGGCCCAGCATCTGCTTCACATGGGGAATCAACATTTTTTCTCCGTAACCACTGTAACAACCTGAAAAACATAACTAGAATTTCATATCTTTTGGAAAAGGCATCACACGTTCTAAAACAATGTACATAAATATGAGCCATTAAGCAAGTTAAAAAGAACACAGCGATACATTACCCCAAAGCTTGTGAATGGGACAAGAGATGTAGGTAGGCTGAACACATGAATTGAATTCACTGAGGGGGTGGGGGAGGGGATCTAAAACATCTATTTTGGTATGACATAATCATCATTGATAAAAATAACGAAGTTCCATCTATATGGAACATCTAAGCTTTCTCCCAACTCCCATCTATATGGAATCAGATAGACCAATCCCATTTCTCCATTCCGTTCTGGTTAGTGTTGTATCCACTGTTAAAATATGACTTGTTAGATCATTTCCTACTACTTCAACCCATGTCCTATTTGGTCTGCCCCTAACCCCTTCCAAATGTAACAGAGCAATTCTTATGGATGCAGTAGATGGTCTTCTCAGTACCCAACCAAACTGTTTAGTCCACTTTCCCTCATTTTATAAGTTATCACCTTGGAGATATTTCTATCCATCAAATGAGGATATTTCTGATCTTGTCCTTCCTATTTTCCTAACTAATCAACCTCAAAAATTCAAATTTCATCCACATCATTTTTTTGACATATTGTTTCCTGACTGCCAATGCTTTGCTCTATACAGAATTGTTGGCCTTTAACTGTTTTTATATTTTTTTCCTTTTAGCCCAAGTAGTATTCACCTATACATAAGACTCTTATTGCACCCCTCCATTTTAGCCATCTTGCTCTTTAGGCAACATCCTCCTCAATCTCTCAGATTGACAATTTTTCTTTTAAATTCTCCTAAAATGTCCTTTGCTATTTTCTTTATATAGTTAGTCATTTCAAGCCGCAGATCATTTTCTTCATCTAAATTTCAATTTTCTTCTACCACAATTATGTCTCCAAATTGTGTGCAAGTTTTTACCTAATTCTTGTGCACTTATTTTCTTCTCTCCTTTTCTTCCATTTTTAATGCATACATCTACCACCATTTTTTAAAGGAAATGGTATCTTTCATAGTTTCATAAATTAAAGTATAAAGAATTAGTACAGTGGTCCAGTTCCCAAGAAGATGGAAACTAACCCCAATAGAATTCATTCTTACAATTCAGCCCAAAAGAGTTCACCCCTGGTTACCCCTTGTTTGCTAAAGTATCCGCCAAACTATTTGCAGATCTTCTCACCCATCTAACAGTTACACTTAAGTCCCTTGAAAGACATCTAATTTCCTTCATAGTTTGCCTGTGATTCCAAATCCCAAGCTACCAGTTTGAAGCCACCCCACAACCAGTTTAGAGTCTCCTTTCACTTCAATTTGTTGCAGGTGTGCAGTTGTCTTGTCGATCTCAGCTCCTGTAATAGGGCTAGCACATCAGCTCTTAAAGAGACCCTCTCCAATAGACCCAAAACATAAAACCACAACCTTCCCTTCTTTATGTCTTATTACTCCACCTATGCCCAAAGGACCGCAATTGCTTTGAGAAATCCCATCAAAATTTAGCTTGAAGCTTTGTCCACCACTGCACTCCACTTCCTCCTAAAATCATCAAAGGAAAAGTCCTTGAACAGATCCAAGGATTTTAGCCAATGGACAACCTTGAAAAAGATGCTGTTAATTAACTCTTTGAGTTAGTCCAATCTTGAAAGATGTGGTTATTCCTTTCTTCCTAAACTGCCCCATACATCTACTACCATTAAATTATGTGGTATGGTTAACCTTTCCCCTACAATAACTTCAAAGTCCTATACATCATTCATTCTATTCTCCTAGTGTGAAGAAAAATCTATTTGACATTAATACTATCCAATTATTTCTGGTTTTATGAATTTAATCCAATCTTAAATGTTATTAAATGTTCATCCTTCCTCTTAAAATATATGTTTAATATAGCCAAATCAATAGCCATTGCAAATTCAAAAGGTTGCATCTCCTATTCTATTCCTCCTGCCAAAACTAAATGTTCCATGCACGATATCATATCTTACACTTCTTTGACATGCCCATGTAGATCTCCTATAAAATCCTTTCTTCATTTGGTGTTTCTTGGATTAGTTCTACGAAGTTTTCCCAAAATTGCATTTTAAAATTTTCTTGTAAACCCACTTGAGGTGTGTAAGCACTAGACCTGTTCATGGGTCGGGCCGGGCTTTCACTCCTCATTAGCAGAATGTTTTCAAGCCCGAGCACAAACCCAGCCCGACCAACAGGCCTACAACTTGGGCCCGAGCCCGGCCCTCTTAAAAAGCCCGAAGCCCAACCTAACAATGATTTTTTTCACTTTTATTGAAGATTGCATCCTGAGTTCGCTGATGAGAATGAGTTCGCCGGAGTTCACTGGTGGCGCTGCTGTTCACTGGTGAGAATGAGAACATTGAGAAGATGTAACAGAGAGAGAGAGAGAGAGAGAGAGAGCGTGAATTCACCGCCGCAGTTCACTAGTGGCGTCGATTCCTAAGAAATGAGAATACACGACAGTGCCTGAGCTCGTGTGTCGCCTCTGAGATTGACAATGGTGGCTGCCTGTCTGGGTTTGCGCCGATTCTTGAGTGAGAGTGAGGAGAGAAGATGAAGACTGTTAGAATGCTCAAGTCAGGGGTATTTTGGTCATTCTGGTTTATCCTCTTGAAAGTGAAAGGCCTATTGTATCTGAGTTTAAGTTATGTGTCCCATCTTCTATGAGGGACAAAATAGTCTTTCTTGTAACTCTAAATTTTATGAATAAAATTCAAGTGGGTCGGCTAGGAGAGTGAGATTTTCACATTCTCTCTTCTAGTCTGGCCAAATACTCTTCTTCTCTCCTTCTTCTTCTTTCTCTTTTCTTTCTTCTTTCTTCTTCTCTACTTTGACCTAGAATCAACTAGGGTTTATTCACATGGTATAAGAGCAATAAGGTCTCGTGTTCTCTCTTCTTGCTGCTGTCCTCTTCCTAGGTTCGCTGCCAGCTTCACAGTAGTTCTCATCTTTCAGCTGACCTGATTGGAGATTCGATAAAGGGCTGAAAAAGGAGGAGTCGTTTTGAGGGCCTGGAGGTGAGAATGCCTCTGGCCGGTGTTGTGGTGGTCGTTGAAGTGGTAYACTAGACCCTCTATTCAGTGTACGAAGAGGGCTGAACGTAGACAGGAATGAACACTACTGTTGTGTGCTCAAATAATGGACTTGAATGCTATTTTGTGCTTCAAAAAGTTAGTTGTTGTGGAGCTTGGTGAGACTGATATGCATATCAGTCATGTTCTTTGTTTTCTTGCTCATATGTGTGATGAAAGAAGAGTCGTAGACTGCTGAAGTCCACGACAGCAGTGGCGTGGTGGTGGTTGTGTCGTGGTGGCTGACATATCTATGATTCTAAATGCTTAAAAGTGAACTCCTAGACCTTGCGTGTAATCAGTTCTGCAGTATGAAGAACAAGTGTTCGATGAAATGACTGAGTGTTTTTCAGCCTTGGCGTGTTGATGGTAAATGGTCCTGCAGTGTGCAGTCAAGGTGTTTGATGTGTTGACTGAATGATTTCAGCCTTAGTGTGTAGTGTGTAATTTGCAGTTGAAGAAGTTGGAGTTGGTGGTATCATAAGTGAGATAAGTCTTGTGAAGTGTGCGAGGTTGTGGTGTATATTTGAAGGTGAAATAATTAAGATGGCTTCATCTGCAGATGGGAATGACAACAAAACAGGCATCATGCCTTCTCTAGATTATCTAAGTGTTCAAATGACATCCATCAAGTTGAATGGTGAGAAYTATRTACCATGGGSAAAATCYGTGGAGGTGTTCTTGAAGGCCAAGAGGAAAGTAAAACATGTGAG
>NW_010729126.1:2744333-2759883 GCF_000365185.1 Nelumbo nucifera
AGAATGCTCGAGTCAAGGGTATTTTGGTCATTCTGGTTTATCCTCTTGAAAGTGAAAGGTCTATTGTATCTGAGTTTAAGTTGTGTCCAATCTTCTATGAGGGGCAAAATAGTCTTTCTTGTAACTCTAAATTTTATGAATAAAATTCAAGTGGGTCGGCTAAGAGAGTGAGATTTTCACATTCTCTCTTCTAGTCTGGCTGAATACTCTTCTTCTCTCCTTCTTTCTCTTTTCTTTCTTCTTTCTTCTTTCTTCTTCTCTACTTTGACCTAGAATCAATTAGGGCTAAAGAGAAGGAATAAGAAAGGGTACTTATTCGGCTAGGGTTTAGAAATTAGAATAGGTTACACTTGGCCGGGCCGAGCCAAGCTTAGGCTAGGCTTTTGTGGCAAATCTCGAGCCCAGCCCGTAAAATAGTCGAGCTCGGGCTTTTAGGCCCGAGGTCAAGCCCGCAGGCTAAAAACTATGCACAAGCCCATCCGGGGGTCGGGCCGGCCCGTCGGGCTACCTGGCCCATGAACAGGTCTAGTAAGCACTATCATGTTAATATAATTTCCTCACCTAAAACAAGTGTAATGAAAATTATTAAATCTCTCTTCTAACATTTACACTTTCATATTTTAGATCCTGTGGACATGGCACTAAACAAAATAGACTAGCAAAACAGGATTTTTTTTTTTATCAATACCAGTGAAATTTTATTAAGGATTGAGAAATTACATAGCAAAGGAGATAAAAAATCTTAACTCCCTAATACACCAATGTACACCCAAACCGTAAAACAATTACAAAATAGCCCAAAAAATAGAGTTTCTGTTCACACCTTGCCTAGCTAAACCATCTGCCAATGAATTTGCACTTCTCTTTACCCATGTACAACGAACTTCAATGTCCTTAGTCAGCCACTTAAATTTCCTCTTTTCATTGCTGTAATTCCAGAGTTTAGAGTTGTCCTCTTTTAGCCAATTCACCACAATTTCAGAATCACCTTCTATGATCAATTTTTTAATAAGCATGTCCTTAGCCATTTGTACCCCTTCAAGAGCTCCTAGTATCTCAGCCCTCGAGGAATATCCCACCCCAATTGGACCAGAATACATAGCTAACAGATTCCTTTTTTCATCTCTTATCACTCCCCCTATTTCGGAGGGCCCTGGATTGCCCATACTGCTGCCATAAAAATTCAGTTTGGTAAAGCCGTGAGGTGGAGTCCAGCAAGAGCTTCAGCCTTCTTATCTGAAGCTGAATCTGCAATCTCCTTCCAATTTCTTAGCATCTCATCAACTAAGAAATCTGTAAACAATTCCAAAATTTTCAACCATGATTCATGTAGACGACCCCATAATAGTTGGGAACTTGAGATAAGGCTTGAATGATGATGATGATGATGAGATCTCAATTTACTATTATAGTTACTACATTTTTATTATTCACTTCTAGTGTGTACCATAGTTTATACACTTTATAGCCATCAATTTCTTTAGCTTTTTCCTTTCCCATTTGGTTTCATGTATGCATGCAATGTTAATCCTTCTCCTCTTCATTGTGTCAACTAATTACATTGTCTTTCCTGTTAATGTTTCTACATTCCAAGCAACTAAATGAATGTGTTTCTTGGACTAACTTCTTTATATGCCCTCATTCAAAAAGATGTGGGAACCCTTGCCCATTTCTCACCACAATCGAGTTAAGCTGTGGCACATCATTTCCAATGAACACACTAGCATGAATACAAAAAGACAATTCAGATCCATGTTCATAAAAGTTTTGAGAAAGCTAATGTTGGCTGCCAACCAGACACAACCATCCCTTATCCAAGCTTGGGACCATAAATATACAATAGAGCTCAAACTGGTGGAGCTATAAAAATCTGAATGTTATCAAACTACACACACATGCACCTAAATATAAGTAAAATTATATTTTTAACAAATCATATGAGAATTGACAAATGACACACCTTTAAAATGTAGATATAAAAACACAATATAAACATACTAAATGGGAAATCAGTACGGGTATCTATTTACATATCAGATGCAAATCTTTTCAAAGTGAGGCACAACAGTAATAAATAAAAACACAAATCTGAATGAATTTAAAGAAAAAAAGTTAAATGTTTAAGAAAACCTATTAGCTCAAATTAAAACACAAAAGATGATAAGCATAACATATAAAATATATCCAAGGTGAAAATGTGGAACCGAAAGCAAACATATGTGGAATTGTGGGTCATACCTAAGTGTTTTAAGCACTCAACAATTCAAACATGTAAACTTTCAATCTATTTATTTATCTCCTAGCTGCATTACTTCAACTAGCTAGTGCAACATTTCATTATTTTAAAAGTTAATAAGCCATCACCAGTGTACAAATAGAAATCAAAGGAAATTTAGAAGTTGATAAACCATACAAGTATAAAAACACAAAACAGTATACAAAAAATAACCGGAAAGGCATATTTAAAAAATAAAACGGCATGTGGCTGGACTGATAATTAATAACTGATAAAAACAAGATAAAAAAATAAAAAATAAACAATTAAAACTGAGAAGCATACCATGCCCTAGATACATAATACAATGGTCCATCAAAACTCCTTCCAGCAAGTGCAGCCTCTGCAAGTTCCTTCATGGATGCTCTTCGATCCCTGTAGTTATCAGCACTGACCATAGAGTGTGCCCCATCCAGAAGGCAATTGATGCAGTTATCTTTATTGCTCAGTGCTGGGCCCCCATTATACTAGATTCAAAAACATACAAAAAGATAATCAGAAAAAGAATGGTTGGAAGAAAATAATGTAAAACAAAACAAAGCAGCTTCAGAAGAGGGGGCCAAAAGATTGAAAAGTTCAGTAACTGATACAATAATCAATCCGGAAAATACATAGTTATAGTACATTCAACTGCATGCACCTAGCTTCAGGTAAGATGTAGGCCTTCCTTAGTTGATTGCTATTAGAAAGATACTGCCTTAAGTATCTCTGTAAATAAATACCTGCCATGTGAGGAAGTGGAGGACAAAAACCACTAATACTTACAAATGTAAGTTATTAAAGAATTGTAGGTCCCAAGGTATGTACATATACAATCATGACAATCAACTGTAATAAAAAAAAAAAGAGAGAAACCTTAATATCTTATGGAGTTTAAGTCAAGGTTCAAAATGTCGGCACAATACAACCAATACAGGCCATATTGTGTTGGTTTTACATGGGACCAACATATGACACTGTGGGAATAGCCCAGTTTAGATGCCATTACACCAATCTTGGTCTGTATTGGCCATGTTGACCGTGTACCAGGGGTGATCCTAGGCCGGGTTGGACCAGGCCCAGCACCTGTGCATAGTTTACAAGGTGCCAAGACAAGGCTAGGCAACAGGGGAGCGCCTTGTTGCCTAGTCACCTAGACAATGGATTTTTTTTAAGTAAAACCATATATCCAAGGGTAGTTCCCTAGGTTCCATAACCATCTTTCCTTAATAATTATCCACAATTTTCATAAGAGATAAAGAGAAGTATAAATTTCACTTTAAGCCTAGAAAATCAACATTTTACGAGAAGAAAAAGAAGTTGAACCCCTACTTTTGTTATAGGAAAAGAAGAAAAGAAAAAGGTGGAAGAAGAAAATGTGTTGATAAGACAAAATTTTAAGTTATTCCCTTGCTTGGTTCAGGTTTTGAAATCTTTGAGGGTCCAATCAAGGATCAAAATTTCAATATGATACGCCCCGTATCGGGTGTATTGTTATGTATCTATGGGGTCCCAATTAGACCTGTTCATGGGCCGGGCCGGGCCGGGCTCGAGCCGGGCTTTCACTTGTCACTAATGAAAATATACTAGGCCCGAGCCCGAGCCCGGCCCTGATAAAAAGCCCGAAACCCGAGCCCGAAGCCCGACCTAATTGAAAAAAAAAAACAATTTTCCCTATTCAAATTAGAATTAAAAATTCAGATAGTATTTTTTTTCTATTTAAATGAATAATGGGCCTACAAGATGGTATTTTTCCCTTTCTTTTATATTTTAAAACACAATTTTACATTCTTAAATCAAAAAATTTATTCAAATGGACATAATCACATAACTAATTTTAAGTTTAATATTAGGTCGGGCCGAGCCGGGCTCGGGCCGGGCTATTTTGACAAAACCTGAGCCCAGCTCAAATTTATTGTGGGCCGGGCTTTTTGGCCCGAATTTAAGCCCGTGGGCCTATAAGAATGTTCAAGCCCGTCCGGGGGTCGGGCCGGGCCGGGCCGGCCCGTCGGGCCACCCGGCCCATGAACAGGTCTAGTCCCAATACACCTGTTTACAAGTGTTTTAGGGACCCAATTTTTTAAATAATATATATGAATATATTCAAAATGAAATTGAAAACCAAAGAAATAAAAAAATAGGGGGAGTATCGTTATACACAGAGGAGCATTAATACTTTGAACCATGGGTTATACAGCAGTTAGCAATGTTTGTGTTGATTAAACCCTGATAAATAAGAAAATAATAAAAAGTAATTAGTAATATAAACACATAAAATGAATATTCTAGTTTAATAATGTCTATTTTATAATTGTTATGTCAAAAAATTAAGAATATAAAGGTATTTTATACCTGACCTATGCAATTGACCAAATATGAATAGTCCACTTACAAAAATGGTTTCAATTCATGACATGTGACAATGCAAATGGCTCCCCATAGTGGAAACCTGAGATTGAATCCTGCCTGCACCTGGATGAGGAAGGCAGTTGGAGTGATGAAGGAGGAGAAAAACTTCATGGAGGCCAATCAATGGAGAAAGTATCTCAAGGTGGAGACGAAGAACTTTCTGTTGGAAGAACTAAGAATCAAAGGGCAGATTAGCTTGAAGATCAGGGAAGCTAAGCTGACTATGGTGCTGTTGGTAGGACTGAATGTGGTAGAGTGATTCATAGATTTTGTAGTCGCAGCGAGTGCAAAAGGAAAGGACAGATGCTGGAAAGAATTCCTAACAGAGGTGGGTAGGAGGTATGTGGTGGAATGCAGGAAAATCATAAAGGATTCTTCATAACACTTTTAGAGCATTATGACAATGCCAAGAAGCAAATGGTCTGTTTCCCAGAAGGAAGGAAGAGCCAAGGGTGGATTGAAATAGTCAAGGCTCTGAGAGACTTTATGTCTAGAATGAAAATGAAAAAGGAAAAAGGTTTGGAAAAGAAGGTAAGAGAGGATCTCTCGAAGACAGTAGTGAACCTTGAAACCCCCCCCCCCAACCAAATGGCCCCTACCTTGGTGCAAGATGGAAATAGAGCGGCATTACTGATATCGGCGGAAAAAGGAGAGTGGTCCAATAAACTGATTGTTGAAGTCGACAAACCAGGTAGAAGTTGGGAGGAGATTGCTGATTTGGTGACAGAACAGTTGAGGATGACAACCACATATGTATTAACGCCTTTTGATGGGTGCAAAGCTTTGCTTGATCCTCTTGATAACAAGCCAGAAGTTGAGGCTGTGTGTTTGCAAGATAAACTGGGCTCGATGAACATATTCAGGTGGTCTCCTTCATCAAACTCGAAGGGATCCTCAGTAATGGATGGAGTAAAAGTGTGTGTGGTTGGTCTACCTTTCCATCTTTGGAAGGATGTAGTAGCAGAAGCTATCGCAGCACTATGTGGAGCAAGACTGGCTGGTGTTTTTTGGGGAGATCTTAGGTTTGCAGCAATCTTACTAAATGGTGTCAAGCCTGAGAAGATTCCCAGGAAAGTGAACCTGAGAGTTGAAGGAGCTTTCATGGTGGTCTGGTTGACTTCCTCCATTGAAGCTGAAATGTGGAGGGAAGCTCAAAGGGAGGAAGATGGTAAGTTTGAAGAAGAAACCTTACGTGGCAGCAAGGGGTTGGTAAACCTGCAAGGAAGATACAGTTACACAAAAAAGGGCAAGCGAACTTTTGGAAATTCAAAAGCTTTGCCAAAGACGGAAAGTCATAAACGTGATCAACAAGGCATTAGTTGGGTATCTGACAGATCATATGCACTAGCTGTAACAAATGGCGTTAAAGCTTCTTCCTTAAGCACACCTGTTCGACTGAGAAAAAGGTGAGAAGGGGGCAGAAAGTAGGGAAGGTGAAACGTTGGGTCCTTTAAAAATAAATAGGGCCCAATCTCTACCCAATCCAGGCCAGATAATTGTGAGTGGGCCCCCGGTTCTAAAAATTGGGCCAACTAATAGAAGGGACAAAAATCATAGTGGGTCGACCACTGTGGGCCTATCTAAGGTGGAACAGGGGGGACAACATGTTAAAACATTATATTGGTCAAACCTTACCAGCCCATCGAAGAGACCCAAGACAGTTTTAAAAGGTCACATGACCACTGGGTGGCATTGATAGATGGTAAGCACCATCTATCTTCTTCGTTGAGCACAACGGCCCGAAAACCACAAAGCTCGAACCTCACCCATCCTGGAAACTCATTCCATTGGGTTGCGTCAGAAAGATTAAATAGGATGTTGCCGAAAAAATGCAACCCGAGGAGTATCAGGCGAAGTGAATTAGAAGAGAGGAAGCAGTATGATAGCAATGAAAAGGAAGATTCCAGTGATACTGATTCAGACGATACAATAAGCTTAGGGAGCATCAATCTGAGCAGCTCAATGAATGTTTTTGATGAAGTTAGTTTGGGCACAGAGGTACTCTTTCAAGAGAACAATGAAGAACATGATTCACAAAGAGTTGAGGAAGACATTGTGAATTTTTTGGATCGCCCAATCCAATAGCTCAGGAAAAATAGGATATGAGGTCAGTAGGGAAAAATTCTAACACTTTGATCTATAATGTAACACCAGAAGAAGGGCAGCACAGGAAGAATAGTTTAACTGTTAAAGCCAACAGGGTATTGAATCCTACTGTAAACTCTCTAAGGCAAGCTCAATCACAAGGAACAGATTTAGACCTACCTCCTTATGCGAGTCCCTGTCCCTTGAATGATGTCCCATCGGTCTCCAACAACACAGATATGACTGTCCTTTCGGTTTTGGTTACTAATGTGCCTTCTATGCTTGAAACAGATACTACAGCATCCCAAGCGGAAGTTCCAGTTGGTGGGAAGAGAAGGGAGAATGGCAACTCTGAGAGTGAACTGAGAAAGGGAGAAATGGCACCTAGAGAGAGACAGGAGGAGGGATTAGAGAGAATATGGGAGAGGATCTGCGCATTGTTGGAGGAGTATAAAGAGAAGGAAGAGGAATTAGATCAAAGGGAGAGAGCAGTAATTTCTCAAGAGAAGGACTACTACAGAAGTCTCAATTTGGGGGGAGAGATGGCTGAAGCTAATGCATTATCTAGGAAGACTGAGGATAATAATAAAAGGAAAAAGAAAAAGAGATCAGAAGTGGAGAGATTAATTTCAGATATTGAGGGTGACATTGAATTTAGTGGGAGAGGGGAAAGAAGAAAGATTCTGTTGTAAGGTGGAGTCTTTTGGGAAGGGTTTTTTGGAAGAACTGTTCAATGAAAGTCATCAACTACAATGTGTTGTGGAAATATGGTGAGATTCTGGGAGCATGTGTGCGTAGGGGAGACACCTCTTAAAGATCAATTTCCTTCCTTTTCTCCCTTTCTAGATACAAAAACTTAACTGCCTCTTCTTTAGTGTCTTCCATTGGCCCAGGACTTCAGATTAATTGGGATTTGGGGTTCAGACGAGGCCTTAGAGATTCTGAGATGGATTTGGTGTTCAGACGAGGCCTTAGAGATTCTGAGATGGATTTGGTGCGGTCCTTGATTCAGGTTCTCCAAATGGTTTCTTTAGATCCGATTACGGGGAATTCCCGAATTTGGACCCTCTCTTCTTCTAGCTCTTTCAGTTGTGCCTCCTTTTTCAGTGCCCTGGCCCACTCTTCTGTTGCTCCTGCCTCACCCTTCCCTTCTAAAGAAGTGTGGGGAAGACCGGTCCCAACTAGGGTTGGAGCACTTTGTTGGGAAATAGCTTTGGAAAGAATTAATACCTGCGATCTTCTTCAAAGAAAGAAGCCTTTCTGGTGTTTGTCCCCGCACTAGTGTACCCTTTGTAAAGTTGATGGTGAGTCTTGTTCTCATTTACTTATATCCTACCCTTTTATTTCTTCTATTTGGGAGTGGTTTCTCTCTTTATTTGGTTGCAGGTGGACTCCTCCATCATGCATTTGTAGCCTCTTCACCTATGCAGTTGGTTGCCGGATCAAAAAGAGGGGAAAAATCTTGTGGAAGTGTACTAAGGCAGCAGTTTGTTGGACGATTTGGGAGGAAAGGAACCAAAGGATATTTGCTGAAAAAGAAAGAAGTAGGAACACAATTGTAGAAGTAATTTCATTGAGGGTAGCACAATGGGTAAAAACAATGAATCTCTTTGAGGATGTTTCAATAGAGACCATCATGTATAATTGGCAGGAGATAGCTGTCTCGGCTCCCAGTAGCCTGAATGTCTTTCCGACGTGGATCCCTCCGGTGGAAGGCTTTATCAAACTCAACTTTGATGGGAGCAGTGAAGGAAACCCAGGGCCATTAGGGGTTGGTGGTGTGTTCAGAATAGAGGCAGGTTCAGTTATAGCTCTTTTTTTTGGACCATTGGAGTTGGAGACTCTTTGAGAGCATAGATTCAGGCCCTCCTGGAGGGGGTAAAAAGGGCTAAGGAGTTGAATATAAATAAGTTGATTATTGAAGGTGATTCGCAAGTGGTAATTGGTTGGATAGAGAAGGCAAACAACGGGTTAAGAGTTTACATTAATGAAAAAAGGCATTTCAAGTGGCTAACCCAAGGAATGGATGTGAGTGTCTGGTGGGTTAAAAGATGTGCTAATTCATTTGCAAATACTTTGGCCAAACAGGGGGTGGGAAGAAGTCATTTGTTTTGGGCTACTATGTAATCTTATTGTTGGGGGGTGGTAAGAGGGTTTACCTCCCCCCACCTTTGTAATTTAATTTTTTTATAATTTAATGAAAGTTTCCTGTTACTGATCAAAAAAAAAAAAAAAAGAGAAACCGGACATAGTGTTGATACAGGAAACCAAGTTGGCAGAATTGGATAGAAGGTAGGTCAGAAGTGTATGGAGATCAAGAAGATTTTTGAGGTGATTCTATTCAGTGTCCCCCAATTCCTACAGAAAGGCCCTTACGGACGTGGCTATGGAAGTTTCATAAAGCAGATTTTTGATTAAGTAGTGAGGGGAATCCAAGTCCTTCAGGTGAGGAGTATTTAGGGACAAGGAAGGAAGAGTTATTGCTCTTTTTTTGTGTCCAATTGATGAAGGCGGCTCTTTGAGAGCTGAAATAATGGCTGTGTTGGAAGGAGTGCAAAAGGCCAAGGAATTGCATAACCACAAATTGATTATTGATGTAGATTCCAAAATGGCTATAAATCGGTTGCAATAAGGGGAGGATGTAGGTTGGTGGGGCTGCATCTATGAGAAAAGGAGGATTAGAGCATTGTTACAAGACATGGAAGTCATCATACAATGCATGAAAAGAGATGCTAATTCATTTTCCAACAGGAAAACAGAAACTATCCAGAAATAACAAGATATACAAACTAATTAAACATTAGTACCTTCAAGAGTAACTTGTTCCAAGCATTAGTTGACAACCGCTTCATGGCACCAACTTTTGAGACAGGAACTCCTCCGTGCAAGCACTGAATGGAGGTGTTATCAAGCACACTGCAATAGATTACAAATTAAGAAATGAAGCCTTTTCTTAATAATTTCAGAACTCTATTCATCATAGGAAAGCATACTACAGTAAAAACAATATTTCTTCACACATTGCAGTTCCTCTTTTTTCTTTTTGAAGCAAATAAAATTGGGGTGCAACAAGAGAACTTCCTAGGAGGTCACCCATCCTAGTACTACTCTCGCCCAAGCACGCTTAACTTCGGAGTTCTGATGGGATCCGGTGCATTAGTGCTGGTATGATCGCACCCACATTGCAATTCCTCTTGGACCTCGGCATTATGAAAAGTTATTATTTTTAAAAGTTATTACTATGATTGATATTCCTTGATAACCTGTAAGCTCATCTGTTCTTAGCAATATTAACATGATTAACAGCCCATAGCTATCCTTCAATGACCCAACACCTTCTAAGAAACCCTCTGATCACCAATTGTCTCTATAGGATCCAGGAGTGAAAGCTTACCTCGTACATTATTAACAGTCTCTACTTCCTACCCCTTTGTGCAGTGGATCCTCTTGCCTAATAGAATAAGAATAGAGAAGAGTGGTGTTCTTGGGGGAAACTCGCAGCACAAGATGGGCAATCAAGATTAGATAAGTGGAGAGAGAAACAGAGTTCTTGGATGGAGCTATAGCATCCCTAGTTCACAGGATTTCTTGATAGGGCACAGTATACAGAAAGGTGACCGTGAATGAAAATTGCAAGCAGAGAAGAGGAGATATGAGACAGTGAAGAAGGAAAATATAAAAGGTACATTCTTAATCTAACTCAGTTTTTCAAGAGTAACAAGAAAATGGTGTTCATCCTGGATGGAAGATCTCAGAAGGGTGGGTTCAACTCTCCTCCCTGCTGCAGGTGCTAGAATTCTGTAATAGAAACACAAACCAAAGAAACGAGTGCAGTGGGAATCACAGCAGAAGATAAGAAATAATGGTGAAACCAATAGATATAGTTTCAGATACACTAGTGTTCCTGTGATGTTGATAGACAGTGGCAACCCTGAATGGAAAGATACTTTGGTTGTGATGACCAAGCAAGAAGTGAACAACTCAAGTTAAATGGAAGAACTTATCGAGGAGAATTGAATATCAAGGAGGTGATAAGCTTGAAGTTTAAACCTTCCAAGGATGGGAGTGCTCTAATTTTTATGAAGGCCATTACCCAATGTTGGTCCCAGCTATCTGGGGTCTTGGGACGGGTGGACTTGATACAGTCTCGGACTGTATGGTTGAATCAAGCACAGAATCTGTTGTACTTGTACATGTCTTACTAGTTATCTCACATGGCCATGAAAAGCAAGAAGAACACTACAGGCAGTAATAAACATCTATCACTATCTTCCTCAAGGGCAGCTGAAGTGAAAGGCAACCAGGGAACTTCATAGCTACAGTGGAATCCATTCTCCAATTCAAACTCGATCAGCAATGAAAAACCAAGTTATCACTAGTACAGGTACGAAAAGAAAAGAAGAGAATGACAAATGGAAACAAGGATTCAGGCTGAGTAAGTTACGGTAAAAGGGATGAAAAAAGTATAAATGGCAAATCAAGTATGGGCAGAACAAGGCCAGAAAATGAGAAAAGGGATATGGCACTCAATGCAAAAGAAACAGTAGCTGTCTTTTTAATGAAGAACTCATGGACAATGATGAGGAAAATGCAGATGATGGTATAAGTGAGACTAATGGTGCGAAAGGGGTCTCTGGGTCACAGGAAGGAATATCTGTTGAGAACCCAACAAGGGAAATTATCCACAGCATAGAGCCGTAGGCCAGTAAAGGCAGGGTGTCCACATGAGGGAAGAGAGACTCCATTCAGTGCAGGACAAAGAAATAGAGATCCCATTCAGTGCTCCTGGAACTCTCTCGATAAGCAACAGACATAGTGCAGTACAGGAGGATAAAAAATAGCCAGACCAGCTCCAAAGAGTTCAAAGTTCTAACAAAGACAAACAAAAAAGAAAGAACAGAGATACCAACATAAAAAGGAAATCAAGTGTTACCAAATCCTGCTTCTTCATCCAGCTAATTGAAGTTTGGCATTCCCTTTCCACCTCCACATTTTTAAATTCTTTAATTTTCATCAATTCCAAACCTTGAAGACCTTCAGTTCTGCTCTTTGACAACTACCAAAACCAATAGGCCCAGAAAAGCTTAGCAAGATACATCCATTATGATCTCTGAGCACACCTACAATACCTGAATTACCTGGGTTTCCAAGGCTGCAGCCATCAAAATTCAGTTTTGAGTTTATCTACTGCTGGAGCACACCAATTGACCTCCCTCTTTGCTTTACTTACCTGAAAGTCAACCACAGATTTCCATTCCTTTGACAAATCATTTAGGGACACACCTTTGAAACCATCACACCAAGGCCCAGTGGGCAGCTCTGATCATAGTTAATTCAATCAGCTCCTCCACACTGCTTTCCTTGTCCTCAAAAATTCCGGTCTTCCTTTCTTGCCATATACTCCATAGCACAGAGCTTCTAACACATTGGCACAAAATCTTATCTCTTTGTGCAGCAATTCTCCCAGTTTGTACTAAACAGATCTTTGATTTCTGATGGAGGCATCCAGATATGCCCCAAAGGAGAGAGAAAAAAATGGGTGTGCTAAACAGCTCTTTGATTCTGATAGGGTTGTTGGTCATGTTACAGAAGAAGAGCTGGTTCGAGGGAGCTCACCTTCCTGAAATAGACGAGAGAGAGAGAGAGAGAGAGGAAAAGAAGAGAAGAGGAGAGACGAGAGAAACTCAGAACTATTTCATTCATGCCACTCAATTGATTGCTATAGATATATATAACTGCCGATAGTGGCTTGTAACAACCCAATCGGGGCCTGTAACAACCCAACAAACTCTGCTCAGATCTCTGGACGTGGACAGCGCGTGTAAACAAATCTCAGAGGAGGTGCTGCTCGCCTGAGTCGTGGGGTGTGCTGACCTGGGTCCGAAGTGTCCTGGGCCTGGGCCTGCTTCTGGGCCGGTCCTAACATCCCCTTCCCCATCAAGAACGGCCTTGTCCTCAAGGTTGGTGGTGGGGAACTGCTTCTGTAACTGGTCAAAATCTTCCCAAGTAGCATCCTCCTGTGGCAGCCCCTTCCAAACGACCAAGATTTGTTTGTGAACCTTGCTGCCCTTCTTCACCCAATGGATGTCCTTAACATGCTGTGGTTGAAACACTATTTCTCCAGCCTCCGTGAACAGCGGAAGTGTGGGACTGGTAACACCGGAGGAAGATAGACAAGGCTTCAGGAGGCTAACATGGAATATGGGGTGCAACTGGCACTCTGCAGGGAGGTTCAGTCGGTAGGCAACAGCCCCAATGTGTGGCCCAAAGTACCAGGGAGAAAATTTCTAGGTCGACCTTCCTGCTAGGGACGCCTGCCTGTATGGTTGGAGTTTCAAGTATACCCAATCCCCAACTGAAAACTCCAATTCTCGGTGCTTCCTATCATAAGCTATCTTCATACGCTGCTGGGCCTGCTGAAGATGGAACTTGAGGGTCTTAAGTATCTGGTCCCTTGCTGAAAGCTGGCTTTCAACTTCAGCAACTGATGTTGTTCCCTTTTCATATGGTAGGATAGATGGAGGGTCACACCCATAGAGCACTTTGAAAGGGGTGGTTCCTGCTGATACCTGGAATGTAGTGTTATACCAGAACTCGGCCCACGGTAACCATTGAGCCCACTGTTTGGGCTTATCTCCCACAAAACACCGCAAATAGGTCTCCAAACATCGGTTGGCTACCTCCGACTGCCCGTCCGTCTGTGGATGATAACTGGTCGAGTGATGTAGGTGCACCCCTTGAGCGGTGAAGTAAGCTTGCCACAAAGAACTCATAAAGATGGAATCCCGGTCTGTCAAGATGGAGAGGAGAGTTCCATGGAGTCTGGCCACCTCCCGAATGTAAGCTTGAGCCGCAGTGGACGCTGAATAAGGTCTGGAGAGGGCAATGAAGTGTGCATACTTACTCAGCCTATCCACAACCACCAGCACTACTGACTTCCCTTGAGAGGTGGGGAGCCCGATTATGAAGTCCATAGTGACTTCTTCCCAAACTCTTTCCGGTATGGGTAGGGGTTGCAATAGTCCCGTCAATGCCTGTGTGTTATACTTTTGCTGTTGGCAAGTAGCACATCTCGCTACATACTCCTGCACCATGCGCTTCATGCCTTTCCAATAATAGTGCGAGGCCAAACGCTTATAGGTACGAAGAGGCCCTGAATGTCCTCCTTGTGCTGAGTCGTGAAAGAGTCGTAGTAACTCCTGGTGATGGTTGGATATGTCAGAAATCAACATTCTCCCCCTGTAAAGGAGAACATCACCCTTCACAGTGTACCTATCGGTGAGAGCTGGTTCCTTAAGAACTTGGGACCGAATTTGGGCTAGGTGAGTGTCATCGTGGGCTTCCTGCCTTAACTGGTCCATCGGGGTATAAGTTGGCTGTGACACCGCAATGATGTGAAGGTCTTCCACCCGTGGGAGTGCGTCGGCAACAGCATTAGAAGGTCCCAGGTTGTACTCAATGCTAAAGTCATAGCCCAGTAACTTGTAGGCCCACCTTTGCTGGTCAGGGCCCAGAATTCTTTGCTCCAGCAGATGCTTGATGCTGTGGTGGTCTGTGCGCACAATGAATCTTCAGCCCAGGAGGAATGCCCTCCACTTCTGCACTGACAACGCGATTGCCAATGAGTTCTTTCTGATATGTGGACTTGGCTTGGGCCTGGGGAGAGAGGGCCTTTCTGTAGAAGGCCAATGGTCGGCCCTACTGCATTAAGACTGCACCTACCCCTTTGCCTGAGGCATCCGCTTCAACCACAAATTCTAATGTGAAATCGAGAAGAGCCAACGTTGGAGGTGTGGTCAACAGCCTTCTTAAGTAACTGGAAGGCTTCATCAGCTTTTTGATTCCACTCAAATGCATGCTTCTTCAGTAGGCCGGTAAGTGGTGCCGCCAGGACTCCATAATCTTTAATGAAGCGGCGATAGTACCTAGTAAGCCCAAGGAACCCCCTGAGGGCCCGTGGGGAGTTGAGCCTAGCCCATGCAACCATGCAAGCAATCTTCTCTGGATCTGTATGCACCCGGCCATCGGAGATGAATGCCCTAAGTAAGTTAATCTGGGTCTACCCGAAGGAGCACTTGGAAGGTTTCGCAAGTAGCTGATGGCGGCATAGTAAGCTTAATGTACACTGCAAATGGTCCAAGTGAGCGGCCCAGTTTGAGCTGTAAACAAGTATATCATCAAAGAATACAAGCACAAATACCCGTAGATAAGGATTAAAAATCTCATTCATGAGTCTTTGAAATGTCGATGGTGCATTAGTTAAACCAAAGGGCATCATTAGGAATTCAAAATGCCCATGCGGTGTCTGGATTGCCGTCTTATGTATGTCATCCGGGTGCACTCGGATCTGGTGGTAACCCAATCGCAGATCCAGCTAGGAGAAATATTTGGCCTTGCCCAGCTCATCAAATAGCTCTTCAATATGAGGGATTGGATACCGATCTTTGACAGCGATAATGTTCAAAGCTCTATAATCAACACAAAATCTCCAGCTTCCATCCTTATTTTTTACCAAAATGACAGGGGATGAAAATGGGCTGCTACTGGGCTGGACAAAGCCCTTTTTTTTATGAATGATAAGAAATTTATTAATTCAAAAGCAGATTTAGAGTGAGTTCATACAACATCCCAGGGAGAGGCGCGAGCTGCAGCCCCTCCTTGAATCTTACAAGTAAMBTAGGAAAGAAAARHAAGAAYCABAACTGAGCCCAAAACAATTCTTCCCTATTTACCCCTTGCTTAGCTAACACATCTGACAAAGTATTTGCTGATCTCCCCACCCACTGTACAGTGACCAACATA
>NW_010729126.1:2761460-2812135 GCF_000365185.1 Nelumbo nucifera
CTAACTGGTATCCTAAAAACAGACAAAAAATAGGTAGGTAAGTTAGCCAAGGTAGCTCTTATTAGGGTAATTCTCCCAACTAAAGAGAAATAATTCCTCTTCCATGAGGCTAATCTCTTCTCAAACTTTTCTATCACTGGGGTCCAAAATCTACTCTCCCTAGGATTTGCCCCTAAAGGAAGCCCTAAATATGRCATAGGCCAAGTAGAGGTGGAACACTCAAGACACTCTGCAATAGCCTCGACCTCCCCTACCTCCAAATTTATACCCGCTATGCAGATCCTTTCCATCTTTGCCCGTTGGTAATGGGGGTAACAGTAGGGTCTGACGTTGGCAGGTGAGGCTCCCGGTTGTATGGGAATCTTATGATCATGGGCTCGTGGGGCGGAAAGGGTAATGAGCTCTTGGAAGATGTCAACATAAGTTTGGAGTAACAGTTGAAGCTGTTGTGTTTGTTTCGGGCTGAAGTTCTCAGTTTCGAAAGAAACAGCCGTGGGCCCAAGTGGCATTGAGCCCATACTCATTAGTAATGAGGTGGCATCGTACTGGCATTGTTTGAATATAGCAAACAAATCTTCTACTGTTATGGGCTGACTCTTAACCCCTTTCAAGGTATAGGTGCGACCCTCTTGTGAAAATTGCATGGTCAGCTCGGCCCAGTTACAAACCACAGGGCCCAAAAGCTGCAACCATTGTATTCCTAGGACCACGTCTGCTCCGGAAAATTCTAAGGGGTGCAAGTCTACCCTGAAAGTATACCCTTGAACCTTGAGTTCGACTGACTTGCATTTCCCGTCACAGGTAATTTGTTGATCGTTGGCCACATTGACTGCAAACATCGAGACTGCCTCAATCATCAGTCCTAGTTGTCGGGCTAACTCGGAGGTTATAAAATTTAAGAAACTCCAACTGTCAATCAAGATGGACACCTTCCTTCCTGAGATCTAGCCGTGAACCCGCATTGTTCGGGGGACCTGATATCCGGACAGAGCCTTTAAGGAAATAACACAGTATTCAACTTTAGGAACCACCTCCATCTGTTGAACCTCAGTGTCTTCGAGGGGTGGGTCAGGGTCACCTTCTCCATCAACTTGCAGAAGGTAGACATGTTGGGCCTTGCATTTGTGCCCTGCGACAAAATTTTCGTCGCAATTATAGCACAAGCCTTTTTCTCTTCGAGCCTGCATCTCTGTCCACGATAGCTTCCGGTAGGGTAAGGTCAGTGAGCCAGTTTTCTGGGTAGGCAAAATGGGCTTGGCAGTGGTGATCACCGCATTGGTAGGGGTTGGAAGTACGGGGCCCAGATTGCGCTCAGTTTTCAGGTAGGGGTTCCTCTATAATGGGCCCGTTGGAGGCCCTGCAAACCTTCCCAATTTCTTGAGCCGATCCAGCCTTTCTTCTTGTAATTTGGCTATACCAATAGCCGCAACCAATGTAGTTGGTTGCATGGTATTTACTTCAATTCTGATATCATCCCTCAATCACCCTATGAAACAACCCACTAGAGCAACCTCCGACCAACCATGAACTCTCGTGGCCAACCGCTCAAACTCGTTTTGGTATTCCCTTACCGTTCCCGTTTGCCTTACTCTAGAGAGGGACTCATTGAAGTTCTAATAGCCAGAGGGTCCGAACCTCACTCGTAGAGCCTCAGTGAGATCCAACCAGGTGGTTTGGGGATGGATCTTCCGGTACCACTGGTACCACATAATTGCTTCGCCATCCATGTGAATGGCAGCAATGGGAACTCTTTGCTCAATAGGGGTCTCATGAAATTCAAAATACCTCTCAGCCCGGTATATCCAGGGAACAGAGTCATCACTTGAATACAGAGGGATGTCGATCTTGGCGGCCTTGACAGGGAAGACTCCACCTCATCGGCTTCCGCGGCTACTACTGGATCCCTTGACCTCTGAAGCTCTGGGTGCCGTTGACAGTCGTTCACACTGACCAACCAATGTTGAGAGTGTTTCCTTGATGTCTCTCAACTCGTTGGTGGTCTGCCGCACTTCCCCTTCGATCCGGTCAATCCTCTCCTCAGCCGCCGCCGTTCTAGCCGTCAGCATGGAAGCTAGGCTCTGATACCAAATGATAGGGTTGTTGGTTGTGTTACAGAAGAAGAGCTGGTACGAGGGAGCTCACCCTCCTGAAATGGACGAGAGAGAGAGAGAGGAAGAGAAGAGAAGAGGAGAGACGAGAGACGAGAAACGAGAGAAACTCATAACTATTTCATTCATGCCACTCAATTGATTGCTACAGATATTTATAGCTGTCGATAGTAGCTTGTAACAACCCAATCGTGACCTGTAACAACCGAACAAACTCTGCTCAGATCTCTAGACGTGGACGATGCGTGTAAACAAATCTCAGAGGAGGTGTTGCTCGCCTGAGTCATGGGGTGTGCTGACCTGGGTCCGAAGTGTCTTGGGCTTGGGCCTGGCTCTCCATAACTGGGCCTGCTTCTGGGCCGGTCCTAACAGATTCTGTAGATCCATCTCTTTCGTCTCAATCCACTAATGAAGTCCCTGAAATTAGAGGCATTAAGGTTTTGTTTGATGTTCCTGTCAGTAATTCTCCTAGTCATGCTTTTGCATATTAGTCTCAATCCCAACCAAATACTTCATACACTGTGTCTACAACTACTCTAAATGTGGGAGAGGAGGAATGAGAGGTAGGGAATGGCTATGAAGCAAGGTACAAAATCACTATTTTGAGCTTATTAAAAGTGAGCATGATCTAAAATGTACACATATTTCCTAATATTTTCATGATATTTCCATTTCCATGCATACTGACACAAAATATTACTAGAATCAACATATTCCCAGTGAAATCTACCAGTGCCATGTTGAGTGCACAAGATGGTAGTATAACATAAGCAGGCAACAACACCATAGATACATGAGTAGCAAGTTCACTTACTTCTGTGATAGGAAACGATGATGTGGCCAACAAAAACCATTCATCTGACATGGAACCCACTAGATTGACCCAACATTCAATGTCACATTCCATATCGGTCCTTCTTTACCATTGACATGATAGTTCTATTAATTATAACATGAAAAGCCCATCCCAAATCAGGGAAAAAAAAAGCACAAGAGACGGCATATTGCTATGCCCCATTATATGCTTGACTTCCTTATGTTATAGACCCCATCCCCAGGTCTGAGGCTCCCCAAACCAGATCTAATCTTGTGATTCCATTCCTAGCCAGAGAATCAGCTTGACTATTGGCAGATCTTGGAGTCCATTTGAATGAGCAGTTCAAATAATGTGTTAATGTATTTGCCTTTCTAATGAGATGTCTAAAAGTAAAAGGTGAAGATTCAGAAGAAGAAAACAGGAAATTGCAGCCTGATAATCATTCCATATCAGCCCTATACCCAAACATGTATTGCACATTTTCCAAATTGATAATAGTCGTCCATGCTTTCAATCTTCAACATAGAGGTTTCTATAGAGGAGGCTCTATTTTTAACATATGACTAGGTCTTTGAGGCCAAAAATATTTTCAAGGAATGAAGAGTGGGGAAAAGAACAAGGCAACATTTTCTTAAAACCAAATTTGTCAGTTGATGATTTCCATGTTGCTCAAGGGAACTTAGCAAATGAACTGACCATAAAACCAATTCCCTATAAACACATGTACATATTAGTGGAATTTTGGATGACAATCATAGTGAAAACAAAACCAAACTTCTGCCTTCCATGAAAACTGTACTGGCAATGAATTATAGAACCATGATGTATTGGTCTTATCCAGACACTCAATAACCCAGCCAGCAACCTACTAATGTCTCATTTCCTAAGAAAACTGCTGAGCAACTGATTATGAAGTATGTCCCTTAAAGCTTAAACCATACATGGAGACCATAACATACTGACATGAAATGCAACTCACAATGCATAATAGTAATGAACTGTGGAAAGGAAGAACCTAAGGATTTCATCCAATACATGGAGAACACAGAAAGAAGTGATCAAAAAGGGCATGGGAAGGTCCTTCATCAAAAAAAAAGTCATGGATAGGTCCTTTGACAGCATTCATAAAAAGTGACCTGTTGTTGCAAGTTCAAGGGCTAGAAGGGGTAGGGATAGACCAAACAGGACATGGATCAAAGTAGTAAGAAATTATTAAAGACATAATAATTTAACAATGGATATTGCATTAAACAGAACGGAAGGGTGAAAAAGGATCCATGTCGCCAACCCCATATAGTTGGGATGAGGCTTGGATGATGACAATGATGATGATGACACAGAGCACAGAGGAACACCTTCTATCATTGAGACAGCATCCCCATTGTAAGCAAACTAACAAACTTGTGATTTAAAGAAGCCAATCTCCATTATCCTGTCAATTTCCCAATGACCCAAGCACTGCAGTATTTCATAAGCCACCCTCAGTGAGGAAAAGGAAAATGCAGATAAACGGTTGGAAAGTCTCAGTTCCCTCCAAAAAGATGTAAAAAAGACCAACTTGGTTCTCACTCAAGTTCAGAAAACAAGTCTGTGAAAGATACTTGATTGTGCTATTTGACAGATTGTAAAAATACCATGTTTATGAAAGTTGAAATTTCTAAAAAGAAGTGAAACAAAAAAGAAAAGAAAAGATAACCATTGACAAGTAGAAGTGTCCATCAACCAACGAAGTACATAAATGTGCATGCTAAGAAAATCATAAAAATTCTTCAGATGGTCCAAAAAAGAAGCAATAGAATAGCAAACTCAATACTTACGGAGGAGTAATGCTATCAGCCCACTGACGGAGCCAATCTGTTGAGATCCAAAAGTATGACTCCTCAAGTGGATGCACAGGGACTTCAGAAAGAACTGATCTTACTTCTTGTCTCCGTTCTGTAATATTCTCCACCTCCTTTTCTTTCTTCAACTTGTATTGTTGGCAAGTGTCATCGTATGATTCGTTTAATTCTTTTATCTCTTCAAGAAGATGGAATGGAGGACAATAATTATTACTTTCATAAACTAGCTTTTCAGGTGTTTCCATATTGCTGGAGCCACAGCCTGTGAGTTGCATGTTATCAACCTTCTGAATGGTTCTACGCTTATACATGAGCATATATGCATCAGCTGATGAAAACATCTGTACATCACCAGTGTTTATAAGATTTCCATTAACCGTGGAGTCTTTTTCTCCAGTGCAAGATGACTGCACAAGTGGCTCATTCCAAACAGGTTTAGCAGTGGAGGATGAGGATCCTTCCCCAAATGGGTGATCACCCAACATGGAGACATGCTCATCATCAAATTCCCACCACTGCCCAGTATGCTCATCCTTTATGTGTGCAACATAATGGCCACTGTTGACAGCATTTCCCTTGTGAATCAGTACAGCTGACAGGTCATATATCAGCTCCAACAGAGAGGGCTCAGATAACCGCCGTCCCATATCAAGCTCTCTAGGAAAGCTGAATAGAGAAGTTATTTTCTTCTTCGTTGTAGTCTACATTTTAAGAAAAAAAAAGAGTTGGAAAATGTAAGATGACCATAATCACAAGGATAGATGGTGGATAAAGATATTCTGCATTGACAAAGACCTTATACAAACAGGAATAACAAAAAAGGAGATACAACAGGGAGGTCCCCCCATATTTTTTGAAAAGTTGAGAGGTCCATAATGAGCCTTAAAAAATGCCAATAACAAGGTCATATAGTAACACCCAGTGTACTTGGCAGCAGGATAATGTCCTTTATAAATCCTTTATATAATTAATTATTTACAACCTCCTTCTGAGTTTTCTCCTTTCTTTTCCTTCCTTTGTTGTTCTGTAGCAAATGTTTTCCTCCACTCTCCAACCGTCAAATGTCCATAACAATTTTAAAAGCCATACATGTCAAGATGTCAAGTGGCATATAGAAATTGGACTTGGACCCATTGCTCAATTGATTGAAAGAAATTTACTGCAAGTCTGCAACCATAAAATCTTGTGTTTGGGTCTCATTTACTGCCACAAAAAGGGAAAAAGTAATAGAAAAAAAAAAAGTTGTAATTGATTTTTTTTTAAAAGTGTGATTTTATCTTATAAAAGGGAGAAGTTCCCTTCAAAATGTGTACAATAGTATAAGTATATACTTTATGTACAAAAACCAACTTTATAAAGCATAATCACTGTCTTCAATAATCTGTTGCCAATTGTTGCAGTGCCTGTAGTGAAAACAAGCAATGTCTTTATAGGATTTTGTCCAAAAAAACAAGTTGCAATTGATTAATCATCAAAAAGTTACACATAATGGCTTAGAGTTTGGCAAGGCTATGAAATTGAATGAAAGCCGGCTAGCTCCGCCTCCAAGGTCCGATGACACATCACTCTTCATGTGGACAGCCAATGTAGTATGGCTAGAAAAAGTTTAGAAAAATGGAAGAAATGTGAGAGGTGGTTAGGAAGAAGAAGAATAGGAGATAATGCACCAAGGCAGGATGGTCTCACCATGGATTTTATCAAAAAGGATGTGATTAAAGGTTTTCCACTCTCACTTGAATACCACATCTAAGAGAAGCCTAAATGCAAACTCTGCTATTCTGATTCCCAAAGTAAGGGAGGTATTCAAAGGATTTCAAACCTAATTAGCCTTATGGAAGGAAGAACAGCAAAATGGGATGGCAGACACATTGGCTAAACAAGGGACTACAAGACAACAAATTTTTTTGGCGAAAATCTGAAGTTTCTTGTGGTGGTAATCTCTCCACCTTGATGTAATTCCTTCCAAGGATCAAAGTATCGGTATTGGGTATCGTATCAGACAACTTGGATACGGATACAAATACGGAGATACACAAACGCATGGATGCGGACAAAAAATATAGAAACGCTTGGATACACTAGGAAAATGCACAGAAATTCCATAAATATATTAATAATATTAAGTTTAACATCAAAAAAATTATAAATAATATATAAATACATAGGAGCTTTATATTTTAATGGTATATAGGAAGAAATATAATACAACTAATATAGAGAGATGCATAGATCTTATGCAATTTTATTGATAGTGCATCAATCAAGAATCTAAGACATATATATATATATGCTTAGAAATTAATACATTACCAAAGTCATTATTATTTTATTTTCTATTAAAATCCAATGCACAAAACATATGCAACCATTCTATTTGAATTACTATATCAATATTTCTATTTTACTAATTTTATTTTTTAATATTAACAAAAAAAAATAATTCTCAAATAAATAAGTTATTTTCATTTCTAAAAAATAAATATGTTATTATAAAATGTAAAGTAAAGTATTAATTAATAATTTATAAAGTATATAATCTTAACTTAAAATATACCAAATCTATTGAAATTTTAAAGATATATATCATATTAAAATTCATAAATTTTAATTACTAAAATAATTATTCCATAATTAATATTTTATTTTATAAAATTTCTAAAATACAAAATTATTTTATTTGTATGTAAATGTAGATTAGTGGAATTGAGCAATTCAATTTATGTTATATTCTCAAATATTTTGTAAATAATATTTTTATTTTTTTAAATAGTAAAGACATTATTATTTAATGCAAATTAAAATATTAATCAATAATTTATAAAAAATTGAATATATATATATAATGTGCAAATTTATAAATTTTAAGTATTAAAATAATTATTCTACTAATAATAATTTTATTTGTATAAATTTCTTGAAATTAAAAATCAAACTTTGGTATATATGTAGATTTGATAAATTATTTATTCCATTGTTCATAAAATACAAATTTTAAAAATTATTCTTTTAATTTATAGTTGGAATTGTTGATATATATATTATTTATTTGGGTTGTATGTAGACTACTAGACGTTAATGTAATAAATATTAATGTGTTTCTTTTTTTATCAAAAAGTTGTAAGTGGCTTGGTGGTTGAAGAGACATGCTCTTGGTTCGTTTCGTAAGGTTAGTTCTATGTTCGAATCACGCGAGCCTCAACCTTTTTAAGTGAGATATGGTTTATACGATGGCATGGACGCGGACGCACGATACGCTGTTGTGTCGGTGCGTATTGGATTGTATCGCTCGATACTATACGATACGCGTCGATACAATACCGTATCGGACGGATATGCACAATAGGAAAAGTATGTATCCAGTCGTGACGTATCCTGTGCCAGTCAGGTCCGATTCCGATATGATACACCCCATATCGGGCGTACCGTATCGATATTTTAATCCTTGATTCCTTCTTTTTTATGCATAATAAAATTTTTCTTCATTGATCAAAAAAAATTGTGTTATGGGAGATTCACAGAATTTTTGCAACAAGTGCTGCCAATTTGCTCGGGGAAAGTGCTTCTGTCTCTCATATTTGTTTTTGAAGAGTAGAAGAATTTTATTAAAAAAAAGTGAGTACAATCTGATTGGGTGTCAAGGTGACACACCAGTACAATTAATCCAAATGAAAAGGATCCACATTACAAGCTCGAATCTTAAGAAAATCCCACAAGTTTTCCACCAAATCTGAGTTGTTAATTTGCTCAAAATCTGGGATCCAATATAAAAGGTGGTTTTGTCCCAAGGAAGCAGATTCTTGATGGTGCTTTTGGCTAATGAAATTATTGATTCAAAAATTAGATTGGGTAAGCGGGTATTATCTGCAAGTTGGACTCAGCGAAAGCATATCACCATGTATTGGCAGTTTCTGGACTATTTGTTGGGTAAAATGAACTTTAGTTGGAAATGACATTGTTGGATGAAACTTCATTTATCTACTTCAAAGTTCCCTTCCTTATGAATGGGGATCCAAAAGGTTTATTTGAAAATCATAGAAGCATGCGATAGAGGGATCCTCTCTCCACTCTCCCTTTTACTTGTGTCATGGAAGCTCTCCAAAAGTGAACCAGCAAAAGCAAGGTAGTTGAAGAGTCTTTGGAATTTAGGTAGGGAGCAGAGAAAGTCAACTTTCTTTTTCTTTCTTTTTTTTTTATCAATAACTGTAACTTTCATTAAAAAGATAAAGAAAAAAGACTACAAAACAGATGGAGATAAAACAGCTTTTTTTTTTTTTGATGAATGAAAATAATTTATTAAATCAGAATATAAGGCAATACAGGAAACCCATGAAGAGGCACGAGCTGTTACCTCTTGTTTTTTTATAAAACAGCTTATGTCCAAGCACATAAAGACAAATTTACAATTGAGCACAATACATTTGATTTCTCTCAACCCCTTGTTTTTTCCAAAGCGACAGCCATACTGTTAGCTGTCCTTTAGACACAAAGAAATCTCACATTCATTTCCCTAGAAACCCATTTAATCTTCTTTAATTCATTTTAGTACATCCATAAGCCATCTCCCTTGTTTTGTAGCCACTTGATCACCAATTGGGAATCACCTTCTACAATCAGCTTGAGCACACCATTTCCTTTCCTTTGACTATTCCTTCCACAGCTGCCATTACTTCAGCCTTCAAACAATCCCCAATACCAAAGACCTAAGAAGAGTGCCACTACATGACCTGGCTCATTTCTGAATATGCCTCCAATACCTGAAGGGCCTGGGACCCCCCTACTACTGCCATCAAAATTCAGTTTTATGTATCCCTCATCCAGTGGCATCCATGACATGTTCAATCTGAATTTCGGAGGTGAAGAACCACCCACCTCCCTCCCTCCCCTCCCTCGCTCCCTCTCAAGGAAAATTCTTGCATTTTTCTCCTCCCAAAGAATCTAAGTTACTGCAGCTCTTATACACCTCTACATGGTCATACCTCTCTTCTTTAGACAGACAAAAAATGTGGAAGCATATAGGTTTGACAAGTTGGATGGAGAAATCCACGTGCAACCAAAGCAAGAAGCCAAACCCAAATACCAGTAGCAAGTGGGCAAGATATTAGTAAATGAAAGAAGGATTCTCCATTAGCCTTACAAAGGACAAGCCAATGAGGAGATAAAGACGATTGAGGTCTCCCTTTCTAATAGCAAGTCACAGGTGTTAATTTTCTCATGGTAAACCTCCCAATTGAAGGCTCCCATTCTAGGTAGAATTGGTTTACACCATATCTCTTTCACTGGAAAGTGTTGTAGAGGGGTCAAAGGATAGGTTAGAGCCTTAAAAAAAGAGCCATACGAGAAGGAACCCCAAAAAGAGAGAAGTCAACTTTCTTCGATTTGCCAATGATAATATCTTTCTCCTAGAGGTCTCTCAAACACAGTTAATACACCTTTATGGGGCTTTGCAGTGGTTTGAGGTGGTTTTGGCCTCAAGAAAAATCTTAAGAAGAGCTCTATCATTCCAATGGAGAAGGTGGGAAGGACAGAGGAGTTGGCAACAGTTGCGAGTTGTGGCGGGTCTTTTTTAATATTCTTTTTTAGAAAAGGTAAAGTATATTTTTTTGATATCTTCTGAAAAGGTAAAGTATATTGATTCATGTAAATGAGATAATTACATCTGTATACTAATATGGCTGTATACAAATGTACTCCAAGTAGGTACAGCTATCAAGTATGTTCAAAAATAACATCAAAGTCAAAGAAAGCCGTAAATGAAATGTCCTTGAATATAGGATTGACAGCTATCCATGACCAAAGAGTGCCTATTATCTTGCTCTTAAGTATCTCAATAAAGCAAGCTTTGTTGTGGAAGATACAATCATTTCTTTCCTTCCAAACCAACCAAATGATTGCAGATGGGACAGATTTCTTTAGCTTCCTGCTCCTTTTGCTAAGGCCCTTTAACTGCCAGCTCCAAAAAAGCATCCTCAGGCTTCTGGGTCAACACCAGCTCAGATTAAAAGCCTTTAAAAAGGAGTACCAGATCTCATAAGTAGCTAGGCAGTGACTATTGCTTCCCTCATACTGGAACAGAGCACACAACTTGCATTAGCTCCTCAAGATCAAATCTTATAATATCCCAACAGTCTTGATAAAAAGCCATCAAGAAACCATCTGGACCTGAACCTTTTGGTCTCTCCATAGAGAAGATTGCTTCTTCCACTTTTTGAACCTCGAACTTTTTCTCCAATTCATCCATCAACACCCTATTACCAACCTGGCACTCCAACACTTGCAAACTACCTCTCGCTCTACCCAAACTATCATAGACGAATTTAAAGTGGTCCATAAAGACTTTGTATATATCATCCCCACTTGTTAAAGTTGATCCATTCCATTCCAACCTAGAGTCACCAAAACATGGAAAACCTCATATTACCATCCCCTTCCTTCCTTAAGCCACCAGCACCTTGATTTTTGTCTCCAACTCATCTCCTCCCTTCTCAAGTTCTCTTCTAATTCATGTTTTAACTGCCATCTTTCCTCTCTCCCTTCCACCCCCATCCCTTTTTCATCTTCATCTACTCCTATATCCTATGGGCAATCCATTCTTTTGTCTCACCACTAGCCTATTAATTCATCCAATCCCTCCACCTCCAACCAGGGGTGCCCAAACCAAAAACGAGATGGTTTTATTTTGATGCCTCCACAATCCAACATCAAAAGAGTATATAACCTAACAAAGGTCTAGGAATTGACTCTTGAGTGACTCCAGGGCACATGTACTCCTAGTAAACTAGGATGAAAAATCTATCCAAACTTACCAAAGTTGAACTCTCTCTTGATTATTCTTGATTATTTGTATGGGTAAAGCCCACTTCGTCCAGAGGAAGGTCAACCATTTCCCACCTTTGAACAAAGTCGGCAAAACTTCTCATGCCTGTTGTAATCCGATGCCTTCTACTTCTCTAATTTACAAATCCGGTGACATTAAAGCCACTCCCAATGCACCAAGGGTAGTTCCATGTCAATCTTACCCTGCCCAGCCCCATCCATAGTTGCTCCCTTAAAGCATTATCATTTGGTCTATGACCATCACCATCCTAACTGAAAACTAGAGGTCCTCAAAGAGACTTCTCAAAAGAACTGAAATGGAGAACATACCTACCTCTTTTGCCAATCGGATGGAACTTCTGTGACACCTAAATAATTACCGTTCCACTTCTAGTGTTCATGGATGGATTAAAGACATAATCGTTTGGCTGAGGCCCTCAAACTCTTCTAATTAATCTGGCATTAAAAGACTACAGCTTCATCTTCTACAACATCAGGGTTTCTAGATTCCACCTCTTTAGAAAGCCACATGTAGCAGTTCTCCTACCCAATCCCAAACCTCTAATATTCCAGTTTATAATCTTCAAGTTCTCCATTTATCTAAAGATAAAAGGTCTTTCCTTTCCTGATGCTCCTTAGAGTGCTCCTCACATTATCATTTAAACCCCAGGCCAACCCAAACAACTCCGCTACTATGTGCCCATTCTTGCCCTTTTCCATGAGAGTCCTCTACTATATGACAAACAGCAATGCCTTTCTTTATTCATCAAAAAAAACGGCAATGCCTTTCTTTCTTTCTCAAACACTTCTAAAAAATTGCAAAAACTCCAAGTCCAAAGCTTCAAACATTCCAGGAGAGTCCTCTACTAAAGGTTGCTATGACTTTTTTTTCTAGCAATCTCTTCCTTAAAGCTTTTCCCTTGAATGAATCTCCACTTCTAGCAATCTCTTCCAATCTAATGTATGACCAAATGGTCACCAAAAACATCGATTGGCCAGCTACAATGTTGATCATCTAAGGGGCAAAGCTCTCAAATGGACCTTAATCCTTACCCACACCATCAACCCAGTCTGTCCTCCATCAGAACTAAATTCAATGAAACCTCCAGAAAAGTCATTGACGCTTCTAAATACTTCTTTGCTCCAACAATTCAAAGGCGGGTTGAAAATTCTTATCCACATTAACTCTGGAATGTTGTCATGGCCAACTAGTGCCTCCCTTGATATAAAGTAGCGTTTTAGGTTCATTAGCACTCATCAATAGTCTCTCGACAGGCAAGATTTGAGAAAATGGACCCTCTCATCCACCTCTTCAAGGTCCACTTCTAGGAAGAAGATGATTAGCTTTGCCATGATGTAGATTCTTCTCCATCTCTAGCCTATATACAAACCCTCAGGATAACCTCCCCTTCCGGCTTAATTTAGTCACTTACCATTGGGATGGTTTGCTCTGTTGAACTCCATCTTCTGGGAGCTCCATCTTCTTTTTTTTATAAGAGAGCTCCATCTTCTCCCATAATCTTCATTTCTGAGATAACAATCCCATTGATATCTAGACCCCTCTGGGGATTGCAAATCATTGGCATTGATCAAAATAGTCTTGTTATGTTTAATCTCCCTACAAAATATTTGGATTGTCAATGTCCCTAGGAGTCAAATTCACCTCATAGTAATTTGGGACCCAATAGCTGAATGTGTTAAAAGAAAGTTTGCTTCTTGGAAGGGTGATTTGGGGCTCAAAAACGTAAGCATTTCAATAAAGCAATTTTAAACAAATGGCATTAGCAGATCAACACCTAAAGGGGAAGTGATTAGTGGTCTCCAATAGAAGCAAGATTTGGGCTGAAAGAAGGAAGATGGGACCCTAGCATGGTTCTCGCTACATATGGCTGTCCTGTGTGGAGAAAGATTGAGAAAACTTTTGACTTCTTTAGTCCATTGAAGGAGGTTTTGCAAACACTTTTGTTGTGGCTGAAACTACAAAAATTTTAACCCAAAGGCCTGTTGCATAGATAGAAGTTGTAGGTGGGAAAAATATGACTACTTCACAGATAAATCTTGTGTGGCATCCCAAGCCGAGGTGCCCAGAAAGGTAACTTTCATGTTAATGACAGTACATGTAAATAAGTGTCCTACGAAGTAAAATTTTGTAAGAAAAGATAATGGGCATTTCACCTTGGGGTTGCACATTTTGAAGTCATTCCCATGAAATTCGTTGATCATCTATTTGTCTATTGCACCATCAGTTCAAAGATCTGGTGCTTTTTTCTTAGATGCCTGAGTGTTGACTGTTGACTGGATATTCCCAAGATGGCAGGTATTTGGGTCGTCTAAACCAGAAAGGGAGAATGATCCCAAGAGCCATACAGAAGCACATTCAAGGAGATACGGAAGCTAACAAGGGGAATGATGGTGGATCATGCCCAGATACACAAATCAGCAAACACTTCAGCTGATGCACTATCCAAACAAGGAGTAAATAGAGATCACTTATCTTGGAAAGGATTAGGAACTGGAATGAAATCCGAAAACTTTTGTCTAGTGGCAGTAACCATGTACATAATTTATTCTTTCATATAATCAAGAAAGTTACCAGTTACCAGTAAACCATCAAAAAATGAAGAGCAATTTCAGAATATTTTTAAAGTTCAACAAAGAAAGGAAGATGAATTTCTTAGAAATTTGGCATCTTTGGTGTTTTCTCGGTTATCGGTAGAAGAGACATTCGGAAATGTCCAAGTTTCTCTTTGTGGATGAGCAATCTATCACTGTATAGTTTTTGGGATCTTCTCCCCTGCATCTTTTCAAGTTTCTCTTCAATGATAAACTTTTCTCAAAAAAAAAGGTTCAAGATAATGGCAACAGAATGGAAAACAAATATGTAAATAAATCTCTTAAATACCTTAGGAAGGAAAACATAACGCTTTAGCTGAAAATTAAGAACATAAGGAAGTGTGCGCAGTTTAATACAACGGGTTGCATTAACTCGCTCCCCACAAGACTCACAAAAATATTGATTATCACCCTTCAGCTCTTCCACGCTTAGGTAATCATCAAGACTCTCATTCAAATTTTTCATATCCTTGATATTTAACTCAAGCTCATAGAAGTCTTCCATCTTTGATGAAGCTTCAGAATCTCTTCCACACATTGAGCACCTGCAAAATACCAAAACAAAATAAAATAAAAAATGGTGCCCAAATTACTTTGAGAGGTTGTCTTCAACAGTAGGATGTACTGAAGGAGCAAGATGCAATGGTGCATCTTAAACACCTACTCCATAGGGATATAAAGAGGGGAAAATAACAATAGTATGAAGAACAAGCCAGAAACTGACTAAAAAATATGATTTATTTATATTAAGAGAGATTTAATGGAGAAATATACTCTTTTCACAAAGATCCAAATGAAACTTCCATCTTCCCAAAATGCTGTTCCAAAAATTTAAAAACAGCGTTCAGTTCGGTATCCAAATACAATAAATGGTGTTGATACATCTTAGATGAAACATAACCGAAAGAGACTGGGAAAGTAGATATGGATGGTGTAAATAGAAGACTCATGACTTGGAAGCCATGTCATAGAAAAAAGATAATGTGCTGTCAAGTCATTTACAGGTAAAGAAGTTTCTTGGAGAGAGGCTGGCTTCAAATGTTAACCAATCTGAGATAGAAGAGGATTACCTTAATGGCAAGGATACAAGAGTGCTGGGTTGGTTGACATTAACACCTCAATAATGGAAAGGATACAAGGACTGAAATCAATGAAATCCATTCTTGCTTCTTTTCCACCTCCATCCAACCACTAGGTATCAGCTTTGTTAAATTAGGCTTTTTGTCTTCAACCCCATTCCCTGTAGGCTGAATATTGTTGCAGGCTTGCAGTTTGCTGGGCTCAGATTCCTATTAGCAATATTAATGCTCTTTTACTGAATGCAGATGGGTATGGATCTAAAAATCCTTTGGGTGGGGAGTAGAAGAAAGATCAAATAAGAAAGAATTTGGGAGTTGTGCAGGTAAACAATCCATCATGTGACCTTTGGCTTGGAGACCAACCTCTTAGCTTGCAATTCCCTAATCTCTATGCTCTGTCAAACCTAATGGCTGAACCTATAGCAAGGGTAGCTACACCCTCAAAATCTGGGTTAAACTGGGATTTAGGGTTTAGAAGGGGTTTGAGAGATAATGAGTTTGATTCTCTACCTGTCCTTTTGTCAATGTTGGAAGTTGTTTACCTGGACCAAAATAGCTGTGACAATAGAATTTGGCATCCAGCTTTAGATAGTTTATTTTCCTGTTCTTTCCTCAACATACTTGCCCAGTCGGCTAGTGTGGAGGTAAACTTTCCCCTAAGAGAAATATGGTGTAAACCAATTCCTCCTAAAGCACAAGCTCTTTGCAGGGAGATGTTTCTAGGGAAGGTAAACACTTGTGACATGCTACAGAAAAAAAAAAATGCCAAACATGTGCCTTTCTCCTCATGTGTGTGTTCTCTGCAAGGCTTGTGGTGAAACCCTCTCTCACTTACTGCTCTCCTGCTCATTTGTTTCTTATATGTGGGACTATTTCTGTTCTCTTTTTGGATGCAGATGAATTCTCCCACAAGACATAGCGAGTCTCTTCAACCCAACCTTCCTAAGGCAACAAAAGAAAAGGGGAAGATGCATGTAGAAGACAGTACATACTGCTGTAGTTTGGTCTATTTGGGAAGAGAGAAATCAGAGGATTTGCAATGAAAAAAGTATATCCTTAGAGGTGATTGAAGCCATCAAAATCTGATCGGTACATTGGGTCAAAACATTGGAATTGTTCAAAGGTATTCCCACGGATGACTACTTAAGAAATTGGACAGAAGTGGCACTCTCAGAACCACATAGAAAAACTATAAGAGTGGAGTGTAAACTACCAGGGGTAAATAAACTGACACTAAACTTCGATAGGAGTTCATTTGGCAACACAGGAAGAGCAGGAGTAGGGGGAGTCTTTCGAGACCATCATGGAGTAGTGTTGGCCAAGACCAATTGGGTTTGCAGACTCGATTCAAGCTGAATCAAAGGCTCTATGGCAAGGACTGAAGCTTGCTGAACAGTTAGGGGCAAGAGAGCTGGAAATTGAAGGAGACTCATTTCTGATTATAACATGGGCAAAGCAAATTGAGTCAGCACCTTCGAAGCTAAGATTCACTTTTAGACAGATTGAACAACTTGCAAAGAGATTTAACTCTACTTTCAATTGGGTTAAAAGGGAAGCTAATGGGTTGGCAGATACATTAACCAAGCAGGGAGCTAATAGACCATCCTTATTTTGGGCATTATTGTAAACTACTTTGTTTTGGGAAGTATTGCATCTTAAATTCAGATTTAAATCAATAAATGGATTCCTTTGCTGATCAAAAAGAAAAAAAAAAGTGATCCATCATGTGACCTGGTTTGGGAGTTTTTTTTTCAGGAAAAGCAGAAAAATTCATCCATGGAGTGTGACAGGCTATCATTCATCTGCCATACATCAACAACCCTTGTTGGTCAGGACAATTGGGAGAAGGGTGAAGAGATGGGAAGGGTTGCAGGAAAAAATTGGGTTACCAGTCAACTAGGGCTTGAGAACAGAGAGAAGATTGGAGTTCACTTGGGTAATCCAATTGAATCTGAAATACTTTCAAATGGACAGAGGTGGAAATACTTGTATGATTATATCCACAGAAATAAGACCTACTCTATAGAAGTGAACTGATCTGAGATCAAGGAGAGCAATCCAGTAGAAAGGGAGGTTAGCTGGAATATGATGGGTTACAGAATGTATTAAAAAGAATGGCGATCAAAGAATTGTTGACAAAAATAAAACCACAGACCATGTTTATGCAAAAGAATGAATTGAAAACTAACAACAGCAATAGGTGAGGAGAATTTTGGTGCCAGTGAGAAACGTTGAACTCTTTTTATCTTCTTTTGGAACTTAAAGAGGAAATGTTAACAATATGGGGTGAAGGATGATATGACTGTTTAGAGAAGTTGGTGTAAGCTTTATCTGTGTCTATTAGATTAGAAGAAGATAGTTTTAAATGTTATTTATTAGATTAGAAAAAGCAGATAATTTCAAGTGAAGTTAGCTAAATTTATGGTTTTGTTTCTCATGGCGAAATGAATCAAATTTTCAGATGAAATTTATTACTAAGAGCCTTTTGGGACCACACTTGGTGTGGGTGGTCACTTTAATTCAATGCAGTTTTGCAATAAGAAGAATGTAGGAGTCACTAGGATTACTCAAAGCATGAGGATGCTTGGAGAATTTGTAAATGTTTTTTTGTTGGTAACTGTTGGAGAAATATGAACCTTCCCCCTTCTGAATGCCAACCATACTTGGTCTAATATGATAGACAGACCCCATTTGTTGTACGCTGGACAGATTTCTTATTAGTTATTGGTGTCGGACAAAACATTTACCAGACACAACACTGGATATTACATGGATACTTCTTAATGAGCTCTATAGCACCAACACATTTCAAATTTGTAATTCATCAAAAAAACACTTAAAAAATATGAACCAGTACGTGTCAGAAATTTAATTAAATTTGCCAAGACATAGGTCTTGAGAAATGACATTTAGCTTCAAAACTAGATAGAAAAGCATGATATGAAATAACATCATAGTCTTGAGAGTCATATCCCAGTCTCCTGTGTCTCTGTCCTTTATCTGAATCTGAGCATCATAGTATTACTATTTTAGAAGAATACAGCAATTGGCTCTCCCCAAACCTATCTTCTAATCAATGTCTATTTATGAAGCTGTTTGGAATCATGGCATAATGGTGTTGTGGAACCATTACGCCACCACATAAGTGCTACATAGGTGTTTAGCCTCCAACGGCCAGAAAACTATTTGGAATGGGTGGTTTCTGGTGCAAACAATTGTCGAACAGTCATGCAAGGTAAACCATGCAGGTACCTACCCAGGTGTCGGGACCTCACCCCTGCTCATGTGGCATCTGACGTGGCAGCCATAAGCTGTGATTCAATATGTCATGGCCATTTGTTACAAGTTTTCACTAAATGTCATGTTTCTTGTGATTCCAAGAATCATAAGAGGGCTATGAGTGAGGAACCTAAGTCACTGCTCCAAGTTCAGTGTTAAGCTCATTGAAGAAGGCAAGAAGAAACTTTCTATGGGACGGATGAAACGATGAGAAGAAATTTCATCTAATGGTGTGGAAGCAGGTATGTATGCCAAAAAAGAAGGGAGCATGGGTATCAAACCCCTATTGGGTATGTAATTATGGTGATATGCAGTGGAAAAGAATGACTTGCAGAGGAATGTAATCAGGAGTAAATACAGCAGTGATGAATATGTTTGGTCAACAGGTTGAACTCATATGGTACAAGTATATGGAAAGGGGTAATGAAAATCCAAGATGAGTTCTCTCAGTTCAAGGCCTTTAAAGTTGGTAATGGTGAGCATACATCTTTCAAGAAGAATAAATAGTGTGGCTTAAGACCATTAAGGTCCTCTTTCCACAATATTTACAGGCTGGCAGTAAACAAAGAAGCTTCCATAAGACAGTGCTATGATATAATAGTGAGGGAGGAGTCTAGGCCCCAGGAATGAGGAGATATGTCCATACTGGGACCTCAAGGAGATGACCCTTCTGCTAAAATCAAATTTCTGGAGTGAAGGTTGGCCCAACTCCAGAAATTCTTGTCTCCGCAGAATCAAAGAGGTGGAAAGGGGGGGAGGAGACAGTTTGGAAAAGAAATGTTACTGTCGATGTTGAGCCGGAAAATGAAGGTGAGGTTACAAAAGATAGTCTCACGAATGAAGATTGAAGGGGGACATTTCAGGAAGGGGTTTTTGATGTGGGTCGGTTGTCGGTTTGGTGATCCTTGTTTCATTGAGGACCTTTATGGGTGTGTTCAGGGTATTTGCTTGGCTATGGTTGGGTTTAATTGTTTGTAAGCTGTGGGTTCTTCAGTTTATTTTGGGTATATGGGGGTGCTTTTGCTCTTTGGTGATGATACCTTACCACCTCTGTTGCATTTCATCCCCATATTATTTTAATAAATTTTTTCGTTATCCTTCAAAAAAATCCCAAGACCAGTTCCTGGGGTCATTATACATATCACTTACTGGAGTGACATCCATAAAGAGCGCCACCTTCTAAGTTTGAGGTGTCATGCTAAAAGTTGTACAAGACAAAGACACCTGTTTTGTCTTGTACAATTTAGAAATGATTGGCATGATCAGTTTTAGTAATGTTAAGTTCTTGGGCTGGCAAGCGTGAAAACATGGGTTTGAGTCTGAGGGCAGTCACTCTGTGCCAAAAAGAAACAAAAGAAAAGCCATAGATTAGGACCATACCCAGTCTACCCCTCCCAAGACCCCTCATAGCTGACACTAACATTGGGTAATGTCCTTTTTTGCTGGCATGATCAGTTTTAGAGAAAGAAAATGAAACAGTGACATCATAAAAGTTGCACCACGATATTTACCAAACAAAAAATGGCAACAAGAAAAATAGGAATAAAAATTATCAAAAAAAATCCTGGTAAACTATTAGGTTAGACAGAGCAGCTTACCGAGTAACATTTGACACACTTCCACGAAAAAGATCCTGAACAATTGTTCTTGCTTTAGAAATTTTGGAGTGCCTTAGAGACCGTTCCAGCAAAGAAAGAAGTAAGGTGAGGAATTCATGGCTATCCTGCTGAACACCATTGTCCAACTCCAAAGTCTTAATAAAAGGAGCTGAATCAATAACAGCCATTTTGCTGGAATGCAACTGTGCAAAAAGTCGTGCAAGTTGATGCAACACAGGTTGTTTCTTCAAAAGATCTAGTTCAATAGAGAAAACACCTCTCCTGAATGCTGTGTTCATGTAAAGGCACTGAAGGATACTATTAGCGTAGCAGGTAGCACCTAGGTTTGTTAAGCCTGCAGGTGATTCATTGGAGACACGAAGATCCTTGCAAGGATCTGGACCAAGAGAAAGGACAATATCTGACATCTTTTGCCATAAGCCAGATTTCCTGGTTCCACCAGAAGGCGGAACCAACCCACAAAAGCAATTCGGATTGTCCTTCGTATTTATACGGCACCCTTGACAAACAGGCTTCCAGATCATATATAGTTGGTGAATATCATCTTCGGTTATCTCACCCGTTAAATGAATTTTCCTAAAAATTGATAAAAAGAAAATATTATAATTATGGACTACTAAGAAGATTAAATGTAGTGCATGTTTTCATGAAAGGAGAAATGCTACCTCAAGATTTCAGATGAAAATCCTTCATTGTTGTCAGGTTTGTGCCTCTTATTTTTACTGCGGGTGGTTGGTCTACTCATTTTTTCACCAACTGAACATCAATGACTGGATTCTGTTTTACGTCCTTCATTTAAACTGAACGAGAGCAACAATTTATATCAGAGGATTAATATGATCAATGCCTGTCATTTGTCATAGAGAAAAGATATCCCACCATTGATGCACCACGCAAGTACTAACTGTTACACATAATAATAACACATACAAATAAACATGGTGAAATCTGCCAAAATGAAGAACAGAAAAGCATACAGTGAAAATTTAAAACATAAACATAAGCTCATAAAAACAAACCAAAATTACAAGGAACAATCTGAAATAAACAAAGTAATGGATATTCACATATGGAAACAGCACTGTTCTCCTCATGTCCTTTTTTATCAATAATCAGAAATTTTCATTAATGGATATGAATCATGTAGGTGGGGAGAGATAAACTCTCCCCCAAAGAAATACAAGATTACAATGAGACCAAAATAAATGATTTCTTCCCAACCCTTGTTTAGAAAGAGCATCTGCAAAGGAATTATCACATCTTTTTACCCACTGCAATCTCACCTCCACGCCTTGAGTCAACCTCTTGAAAAGTCTTCATTCATTGGTGTAAGTCCACATAATCTTCCTTTCCCAGACATCCTATTACAACCTTAGAGTCTCCTTCAATGATCAACCTGTTAACATTTAGTTCTTTAGCCCTTTTCACACCCTCCATCAAAGACAAAATTTCTGCTCTCAGCGAGTCCCCATGATCAATTGGGCAGGACATAGCTATAACTGAGCCTTCCTCCATTCTAAAAACTTCACCAATCCCTAAAGGTCCATTGCTACCTTCACTGCTACCATCAAAGTTTAGCTTGATGAAACCAACACAAGGCAGAGACCATAAATGTTGCATAATATTTCTGCTTAGAGTAGAAGCTGCCACTTCCTGCCAATTATTCAGTAGAGGCTGCCACACTTTCATTGGCAATAAGGATTTGATCAATAATTTGCTTATTCATGACAAAAGCTCCTTGATTTGGAGAAATAATGATAAGAAGCACAGACTTAATTCTCTGAGACAACACCTTTGCAATGATTTTGTCCACACTATTTACCAAGCTAATGGACCTAAATTCCTTAGGATTTTGTACATGTGTTCTCCTCATGTCCTTCAACAAGATAATTTTGTATATCCTGAATTACCAAATGATGAAGCCAACTCATATGAATTCAAGTATCATGGTATTCATCATTCTTGAGAGGCAACCAGAAAGGCAAAGCAAAAGAACAATGAATTACAGGAAATGCTAACCAATCAACACAAGCTCCATTTATTTGATCCTTAAACTAAACAAATAAAATTTGGCACTACAGCAGGTCATCTTCATTGTGAGCTGGGCGTAAACAAATAAGTGAAATGAAAACAGAGAAGGCAAGAAGGATCTCAACTAAATTTAATTATTCTTAAACACGTGTTACCAACATCTACATGCATTGGGAAAGTAGAGATTCTTAGTTAAGATGAAAGATGTAAAAAATTAAGAAAAAAAAAACTAAATTTTAAGTTTGATTTTCACAAAGTAAAGGAAAAGAAACGATAATAAGCATACGAAATATTAGAATATGTTCTTAGAGTCGAACAGGAAGCATTAGGCATAAGACTTTCTTCAACGTTGGTGTTTTCTTGATCGATTTCCTCAACCTCCGCTTAGCTTCTAATAGTAATAAAGAGGGGAAGGGAAAGAGTACAGTTAAAACATTTCCTCCAACAGACGTATTAGCTAAGAGTAAGACAGAAAAAATTTGCTATTAGCAGGAATCCAGTACAGATAAATAAAAAAAAATAGAGAACTATTCGATAGTCTAAAACCACTGGTAGCGGCAAATGAGACAGGAAGGGAACTCTAGTGCCCCACCAGAACATCACGGAGAACGACTCACGTTCCTCTCAAGATTCAAGAGAGATATTAAAGCATTTGTTAATTCTAACAAGTACAACAATCCAACGAGAAAACAGCCCCATTTTGTCGAATTCATCCCCAAATTTTCCCGAAATGCAGAAGGGAGACGAAAGTCGAAACCAAGCCCCGCCTGCATTCGAGGCTAAACAACCTCCAAACGAAACCCAGAAAAAAAAAATCGCTGCAATAAAACCTAATTTTGTTGCACAAATGGCTGGTAAAACCAAAACGGGAAAAAATCAGAAGAAAGCAGATATATATTTGAAAGACAAACCTATCAAAAATTCTTATTCCTTCCGGAACAATTCTCTATGGAAAGCGGGGGAAACAAAAAAGAAAAACAAAACTGAAAGATGAAGAATGGGAAAATCAAAAAGACAAACAACTCACCAAGATGCTTGAACAACGTGAACAATTGAAGTTGCTAGGGTTCTTCTGCAAAAGCCTGTTTTAACTTTTAACCTTGCATCTCACGAAAGAGGACGGCGATTCTTCCTGAGGTCAAGCGAGCACATCGAAGGAGTCCACAACCGGGAAATCCTTACTCCTTAGGTGGTGTTTGTCATGGCTGCTGTTTTTGGAAAGAAGTTCGAGTCGTCTACAGTTTTACCGTACTGGATTTCATGTAAGGAATGAAATCATTGTAGCTGGCTGCAATGAGATAGAACCAGACCAGAGGATGACCCCCGTACTAAGTACGGAGTAGCTACACCTACAATATATACTATTTTGTTTAAATTTTCGATAATAAAATATAAACTAGGTTTAATTCTTGAATGAAGCATAATATACCGGCTTTGTTAAGATCAATTCAGGTAGAGTAGCCTTATAACATTCGTAAGTCCAACCCAACCAATATTTTTAGCCTATGCATTGTTAGATTAATTTTCTTTAATTTGTATTAAAGTTTATTAATTTTTATTGTTATTAGATAAATATGTTAATTTTTATTATTTAAATGGAATTTAAGTAGATTTTAATTTTTATTAATAAATTATTATATTATATTGATTTTTTACTAATTAAGCAAAAATTAATTTTTTTGACAATTTAATTAAGAAAAACTTAATTTAAAATATATTTAATGTTTATATCTTTTGAGCAAGATACATTATTAATATCCATTGTCCACTCATTGCTTGGTCCCTTAATGACCTATTGACCTCGGTATTGAAACTTGAAAGACTTTAGATAATAGTTGTAATAATGAGTTGTCTAATCAATTTATTCATCTTTGCCACAAGTATGTTAAAACTTAAAATGGGTCAAATTATATTGAATGGAATTGGCAAAGAATATTAAGGGCTTAAATGGATTTTCTAAACCAAACCATTTAGACCATGGGCTCTCTTTTCAATCGCCAAGATTTGTTAGTATGCTCTAAGAATCTTTGATAAAATAGGATTGTAATTACAATATGTTTTAATTTGGTTATATTTAGGGCAAATTTCTTAAAGTACCCTTATAATTTAGCTAACTAACTAACTCTACCCTTAATGTTTACATATTGTCTTAAAATACTTCCAAGCTTTTAAACAATTCTCTAAACCTCTCTTGTCGTTAACTTTCCGTCACATGTGATATCACTTAATTGATATATTTTCTAAAAATTCTTAAGTTACCCTTTATGACATCATGATAAAGAGCTATAAATGCTTACGGATGCATTTATGGAAGTCCTCTCATTTTAGATTGGTGAAGCTGAAATTTGATCTTTAATGTTATTAGTAAGTGTGCCTTCTTTGCACATAGTAATTCTAGATGATGATGATAATAATAGTAATAATAATGTATCCAAATTTTTTTATATTTTTTATTATTAATTGAATGCGGATTGTAAATACAAAATTCGATTACATGAATGTCTCATCCAAATATGTGGTAATTGGATTGAATTGTGAAGTTTCAAGTATCATTTATAAGCCTATTTGTTTGGATAAATTCTTCCTTTTGTAAATTTAATCTTTTTGTGTATCTTTTTTTTATTCATTTATAAAAAATATGTAGTATTTAAATAGATGGAATCAAATGGAGTGAAAAATAGTAGTTCAATTTACAATTTAAACCCCATAAATAAATATGGACTAAATTCAAAACTAAGTATTTTAGTAAAAAAAAAAAGTTCCACAATCTTATTCATATTTTTAATAGTAGTGTAAATTATAGATGTGCTCAATATTTTCTATAACTTCTTTGCATTTGCGTGTGTAAAAATAATTCTAATATGCCACACTTACTTTTGGTTTAATATGATAAATATATGATATTGTACATGTGCCTAAATGTTTTTTTGCACAATTTATGTTTTCTTTTCTTTTTTGTATTTTTTATATTTTATTAAATTTTATTATTTATTTATGACATTAAAAGTTAACATGTTTGACCCAAAATTTGAACTATTAGTCTTTGCCAAAATGTAAATAATTTTATTTTTGGTCATTTCTAAATTATGCATTTCATTTTCATAACCAATAAAAATAATTCTTATTTATTACACTTATTCCTTTAATTTGATTAATAAAAATATTATAAATGTGTCTAATTTTTCAACATTTTTTGTAAGTGTATATGTTTATGTATATTTTAAAACTTTTATTATCTAACTATCACTTCGTAGGTTGATCGATTTGATTCGGATGTTTTAGTTGCTTAGCCACCACTTGGATTAAAAATGGTTTTGTTTTTTAGTCAATTTTAAAATATATAGATTTATATTGTTAAAAATATTAACACAAATCAAATTTAACAAGGGAAAATAGGAATTAATAATTTAAGTATAAGACTTAATGAGAGGGGATTAAATGAGGTGAAAAGTAATAATTGAAGTTACATTTTCAACCTTTAACATTAGAGATTAACTAAATACACAATTATGGGCATTTTAGTGACCATCAAAGTTGTAATAAAATGGCTTTTATACCCTTTCTCAAACAAAGAAGTAGATGGTAATTTTAGTCCAAAGAAGGTTTCACATTGCATTAACACTTTTATATATACTATAGATAGATATAGATATTGTCTCTCCCAAAAATTATAGATAACCATCAGCATTCTCCATTATTTTCTCTGACCTTTAGGTCACTAAGATGCCATGGTCACCATCTGAAAAAGGCTCCGGTGGGTTATGGGAAACAAAGACAAAGCACTTGTAGGTGTTATTCTATTGTTGGAGGAATCTATGGAAATCCAAACACATGGTGAAGGAAGTTACTTTAGATTCTTACTCACCCTTTCAAATCTAGCAATGACCATTCTATTAATTCCAGGCTAGCTTCAAGATTCTATAAATCTTTTTTTCAATTTTCTGCTATTTTCTTAATTACATATACATAGTATAGTTTTAGAAAAATTCAAAACAGCTTTGTATATAAAAATACATTCGTCATTGGCTGCCATTATAGCTGTTAAGGCAACCAAAGCTTGTAGCTCTTGGCTAATCTTTCTTTGGTAACTGCTCTTGATTCGTTTATGCATTATTGTTGAAGCTTAATCAATCGCTATTGCCTTGAATTTGTTTGGTGTAGGTCTGGTGCTTTAATTTCATTTAGCAAACCTAAGCACTCACCTACACCAATTGAGTTCAGTCCCTCAACGAAGCAGCTTGTCTAGTTTTCTTATTGAGTTTCTCCCATAATTCGGTTTGCAAAGAAGCGGGCACACAAATGTTTATGCAAATCTACTTGTAAATCCCCCTAAACCTAAAACCATAAGAGAAGGTATGTGAAGGAAGAGAACAGAGGCAAAGCATATGCAAGTGTTATTCTATGGTTGATGGAGGAATATGTAGAAATCCAAACACATAGTGAAGAGAATGGAGTTACTTCAAATTCTTATTCACCCATTCAAATCCAACAAAAGTCCATTCTATTAATTCCAGTCTAACTTCAAGATTCTAGAATTATCTTTTTCAGTTTTTTGTTATTTTCTTGATCACATACAATGATTTTAGAAACCTACAAGTCTTTTTTTCAGTTCATTGGATCCATTAAAGCTGAATGCTGATTTGTTCAATCTTACATTTTTAGATCGTAGATTTCTATAATGCAACAGCTAAAGATGGACAAGTGGATGAAAAGATATAGGACGGTTACATTTGTAGAACACGCATCTTTGTCTCTAATTAGCACATTTCCATTTAGAAAGAAAAATCTACATGCATGTTCTCAACCGTTCTTGAAAATTTTCATCTTAGGTGTTATTCTGAAAATTTGAAGAATAGTGGATGATAAATTTGACATTTCATTTTTTTTCTATTTGTATTTAACGACAATGTGCATTGTCAAAAACTTAGGGGTACTTTAAAACAATATATAAACAATAAGGGTAGAGTTAGACAATTAGCTAAACCATAAGGGTAGTTTAAGAAATTTGCCCATATTTTTATCATAGAACAAGCAAAGAAAAACAAAATGGCAAACTAACCATCACTTTCCAAATAAAACTTACAGGAATTTGTAATGAAAGACAATTCTAAGTAGTTTAATTGCTATTGAAGTTGACCATATAAGGATGTAAGAAACTAAAAAATTCAATTAGTAAACATGTATGCGATTGGACAATACTACCATAAATGATTAAGAAAATTTTGAATTCATAAAAAGGCAATCCAAACTTTGTTTTGAAGTTTTGTAAAATACAATTTTATTAAGAGGATACAATCTAATTCTCACCTTTTTGATAGCAAATTAAAATTGGGCCATTGCAATAAAAAAAATCAATATTACCATCCATGAAACCAAAAGGCAAAGTGGCATGATTCCATGTCTAGCCTTTCTACTCTTTTGATCTTTTTATCTTTCTCTCTCCAAGTCTTTTGCATTTGTTATTTTTTTTTTTTCATTTTAATTTTGTAATCCACCCGTTGCAAAGCTTTGAAAAATATATGAGAATAGGTGTAGGTCTTGTAATTAAGTTAGAAAATTTGATTTAAAATTTTAAATTGGGAAATTGAAAGTGGTAGAGCTTTTTGTTTCCTTGATAGAGTGGTTACCGCCCATATCTATGAAAAGTGGTAGAGCTTTTCATACATGATTTCATGTATGTGGACAAACCACTTTACCTAGAGTGGTTACCGCCCATATCTATGAAAAATCACATTTGATTAGAATCTTTTATTTGAATTAAAAAACTATCATTAGAAGTGCTCATTGGAAGTCATGTTATTCCCACTTTCTTCTAGTGTAAATGCTTTTGTGAATTAAGCGTCAATAATAACATATTGAATTTAGTATAGACATGTGTTAGTGCTGAATCGGGTTTCTCTTTCTCAATCTATCTCCTCCCCCCCTCTCTCTTTCTTTATGTTGTGTTTGGTTACAGTGTAATTTTTATTTGTATTATTTAGTACAAATGCATGGGAGTGCAAATGAAAAAAAATGCAAATTCTCATTTAATTTTGTTTTGATTTAATTTTATTATGTTTTATGTCTTAATTTACTTCATTTGTATTGCAATCAAACAAAATAATATAAATTTTAAAACGAAAATTAAGTCAGAATTTACACTTAAATCAATTGCATTGCCACAATTTTGTATTAATGCTAATTCATTTGCATTGCAACCAAACATAGCCTTATGGGTTTCTACTTGTCTTAAGTTGGTATTTTATCCACTAAAAGTTATCATTCTTTTTGTGAATGTGTGCTTACCTGCTCTCATGTTCTTGAAATTAGGTAGGCAAATGTTTAAATTAAAGGATTTTTTTTAATTAAAAATTTTCACCTCTTAGATTCTCTTTTTTGAATAAATAGGATGCCACTTGATTGTTGAACCAATATAAATCTCTACACCAATAATAAAATACATAGAACTCACAACCATTCAACATCTCACTGTAGTCTAATCCAATTTAGAGCACAAAGTCTAGAATACATTTCTTATGACATGTTTGGGTGGTTAAAATATGGGGAAAGAATTCGAGTGATTGCTTATGTGTTCCAATTTTATATATGGATTAAAATATTTATTTATTTTTTAATGCATATGTTTTGAATGAGTTTTTAATCCAAGTATTTCCTAAATTCTATATCTAATAATATAAATGACTCCAACCCACATCTAGGTCCCATGTGTATATAACACTAATATATTCATTCATAATCATTTAGTTACTTATCCATTCTACACTTGTTCAAAGAATATAATTAGAGAGAAAAGTATTACATCCAATATTCTCGAATGAACCCAATATACAATTACCCTCTTTCAATATATGTTTAATTCTAATTTTAACCTCACTTGGTTCAATCCATAATGTACCATAGATAATATTGAACATTCCATATCTAACAAGGTGAATTATTGCCAAAGTATTAATATTAACTAAAATTTATAAATCTAACAATAACATGCACACCATCTCATCTGTAAAAGTTCTCATCAATGCTTGAATGATTAGTGGAAGACTAAACTGCCACCTAATTACTAAAGGCCTCAAAGCATGATTCTTTAAGCTTTGAAAAAACCCCATTATGTTTTGTGGAAAGAAAAAACAAGAACTTACAACCTTACATATAAGTTGAAATTACAATAGGAATTTGTATTAATTAACTTTGAAAAATTACAGGTCTAAATGAATGATGAATGATTGTCATTCTTAAAATTTCAATTATGAGGGTTTGTTCGCTTCCTCTTAACTCTTATATCTTAAGAGGAATCTTTTAACTTTAAGAGAAAAATAGTTGTTCGTTTCCTCTTATCCCTTATCTCTTAAAGTACAATCATAAAACTTTTTGTTTTCCAATGATACCCCAAAAAGACAAACAAAAACTCTCATATATGGAGTCAAAATGGATATTTGATAATTTTCAGAATTCATAATTCAGAACAATATTCTTTACATTCAGAGTTCAAAGGAAATAAAAGTTCACTAATACCAATACACCTCTTAATTTAATTATAGCACTTTCAAATGTCATAATTCAGAACAAACGAATAAACCCTGATTGCAATAGTGACTTTAATTACTTGTAAATGAATCAGTCCTAGGGCTATTACAAATGAGCTCCAAATCTGAAACCTAACTCAACATCTGATTCAATTAAGATTTAAGTCTAATTAAATTTATAATATATAGCTTATATTTTATATAATGTACAATAACAAATTTGACATTTCATATGATATAGTGTTTAATTTTCTTTATTTTAAAGAAAATATAAAACATATTGGGTTATATGTTAAATTAATCCAAGTTTGGTAGGATATATAATTAAAATTCCTAAATCCAATTGGAATTACATGGTTCACATTCTATGCATGTTAGTGCAAATCTTCCTATAGTATAACCAAATTAGGCTTGGATGGAATGCTTGATATAAAAGCAATACCTTCATTGAAAACTGAGCAAAGATGACACCAACACCCCTAACTCTTGCTATAGATTTTATGGAAATAGAACTAGACCCCTTCAACTTAATTTGGAAATATAGAACCACCTTTCTTATTGCTAAAGTGGCATTCGGATATCATGTATCACAACTTCTGTAGATGGAGTGATATAGGGTAGATAACATAAAACTAAAGCTAATAGAAAAGACAATTCCAAACATATGCTACCCTGCTTTTTCTTCATCATAACCATTGGAGTCAATGTTTTCTCCATACACTATTGGGTATAATTTATTATTGAGCTAATGATGATTTATAGCAGTCGTTGGAATCAGTGCTTTCTCCATACACTATCATGAACAAATGAATAGTCATAAAATCATTGAACAATTGTATTTTATGTCAACTTGCTTCAAATTTTACCCTTATAAATTCATTGAATATAGTTATATTTTTATGTCAATTTCAATTTATAATTCAAATCCATGATAGTTGACCTTAATGTTATGGCTTATGGATGAAATTTGAATTTTTAGTTGTATTAATGTATTATATTAACTCTAAGAGCAAATATTATATGTTATATTAATTTAATTATTATGATTATTATAATTGTTAGGGTGAAGCCAAAGGAACCAGGTACAGCATCCTAGAAAGACCCAAAATGAGTTAATTATTTTTTCTCGATGCTTACATTAGTGAGGTTAATAAAGTTAGAAGATTATAAGGATATTTACAAAAAGAATCTTTGACCATCATAAAAGAAACAATCAGGAAAGAATTTTAATACATATTTTCAATAGAAACAACTTAAGAAATGGTATGACTATATTAAAGAAAAATACCAAGCATGGATTTAAATGATTAACACTACTACGAGTGGATTTGACCCAATAAGTGGAACAATGAATTGGACTAACAACCAATTGGAAGATTACTTTAAGGTAAAATCCAAAATATAATATTAGCTTATTGTTATGATAATGGGTGGTGTTGTAACAATCATTTTATTTGAAACTTGAAACACCCAAAGTAATTATTTTTAAAAACCAAGGCTTGGAATCCAAGAAGAATGCAAAACATTATATGATGGAACTTGTGCAATAGAGGAAGTGGGATGAGGTCTAGCTACAAAAGGTCCACACCTAATACTGAAAGAACTACTATAACTTGTGACTCTTCTTCAGATGATCATCAATTAAAAGGTAAGCCCACCTACCCTAGTGAGGAAGTGTTACTTTTAACACAACAATAGGGGTGAACAAAAAAACAAACAAAAAGAAGAAAAGAAAAACCGAACCAACCAAAATCGAATAAAAAATTTGGTTAACCAAATGGGCCGATTGGGTTTTGGTTTAACATTTAAAAAAAAAATGGAGGTACCAATTCAGTTTCAATTAACCAAAATAGAAAATTGACGGTTAACCGAATCGACCGGTATACATATATTTATATATATATTTTATGTATATTTATATATATTATACATTTTATATTTTCTAATACATTATGAAATAATAAATATAAATATAATATATTATTTATCATTTAAAATATAATATTATATATTTCTAGTATTTTAATATATATTTATATATTTTTCTATAATAAATATTGTAAATAATAAAAACCAAAAAATTGATGAACCAAACCAGTTAACCGGTTGTCTTCGGTTTGGTTTCGGTTCTGATTTTTCAAAAATTGATAACCCCATCCGGTTTCAAAAAGTAGCCAACGATTCGGTTAACAAAACCATGAACACCCCTACACATCGAGACCCCCAAGAAAAAACCAAAGAAAAATCAATATGTAATAAAGCAAATATCTTGGATCATTGACAAGCTAAAAATCATATATAGTCGGCTTTTTATGGGTGAATGCATGATGAAATTAGACGAAATTGGATGAAATCATTTTAATCCACCTATTGCAAGTCATCTTTATTGTTTTCTACTAATATAGACACCGGTAAAGAATGGTTGTAGTGGTGTAAGACAATAAATGAATTAGTAATGATCAAAGATTAAAATATCGATACGATACATCTAATATTAGGTGTATCATATCGGTATCGGTCAAATACAAGTGTATTTTATTAATCGTTCATATTGGATGAATATGGATGCATATCGGCCTGTATCGCATTGTATCGGTCGTTACGAATCAATATTGGCTGATATGTACGATACGTATTACGTCTTTCAGCTTTCTCAAAAAATGTGAATGAGGTTATTCAAACGTAGTTCACCTAACATGTTTAGAACTCGCTGCGATCCTAAATCACTAAAACACACTTCATTTCGTGATATAAAGTGAAATAAAATAAATTTTATTAACCTTTTATTTTCACATGTAGTTTAAATAAAAAACACTTATATTTAACAACTCTAACTAAAAATTAAAAAAATAATATTTAAAAATAGTATTTTATAAACTAATAAAATAAATAATGTATCAAATCTACATTCATATAAAAAATATGATTTTTACTAACAAGAAATTTATATAAATAGAATATTAATAATAAAATAATTATTTTAATACTTAAAATTTATAAATTTTCACATGATATAAATCTTAAAATTTTTATATACTTTTACTAGTTATTAACTAATATTTTAATTTACATTAACAAGTCATAACAACATACTTATTATTTACAAAAAAATATTATATACAAAGTATTGAAGAATATAATATTAAATTGAATCTATCAAATCTACTAATTTACATTTATTTTAAAAAATGATTTTTTATTTCATAAAATTTATAGAAATAAATATATTAATAATGAAATAATTATTTTAGTAATTAAAAACTATTAATTTTTATATGATATGTATCTTAGAAATTTTATCAAATTTGATATACTTTAAGTTAAGGTTTTATTTTTACAAATTATTAATTGATATTTTATATTGCACTTGAAAATTTAATATTTAGTTGACTTTTTTCTTAATGTTAATAAATTAAAATAGTAAAATAAAAAATAATTGATATAATAATTAAAATATAATAGGATGCACGTCTAGTGTCTTAGATTTTTTATTGATGCAATATAAATAAAATTATGTATCTTGGTACATTAATTGTAATATATTTCTTCATATATATTCTTAATATTTATATTTTTTATGAATTTATATACTATTTTGTGATCATTTTGATTTTAAATTTAGTGTTGTTAATGTATTTATGAAATTTGTATATATTTCCCTAATATATCCATATGTTTCCATTTTTTATTCGTATTTATGCGTTTTCAAAGTGTATCTGTATCTGAGGTATTTGATACAATACCCGATACCGATACTTTAATCCTTGGTAATGCCTATGTTGTTAGAACTGCTCTCTAAACAGAAGTGATGATAGGAATTGCGGTTATTTTTTGGATGATAACATGTTAAAATTATTATTTTTTGGATGATGTTGTTTTATTAAGTTGAAATATACTATTATTTTTTAGATGTTGGAATTTTGGTTGATTTTTGTGTTAGAGATGATTGTTGATATGTTAGGACCTTTGTTGTGTTTCAATTTATTGATGATTTATTATTCATGAATGATTATTATGTGATGACTTGTGTTTGATAAATGTAATGTACATGAATTTTACAAAGCCTGATGTTGACTAATGAAATGGAGAAAACATTATTAGTCACTATTTTGATATTATTATTATTATTATTATTTCATTAAATGAAACAATAATGTACAATTTGGAGTTAGTAGATATTGAATATGCACTTAATTGCGTGCATATATAAAAAAAATATTAGTAGTGACAAATCGCCAAGCAAAGGAATCTTATGAGATTGTCTATGAATGTATATTCTCTTTCGTGTAAACATTTCCACGATAAGAATTTATCAAAAAATAGTCGTTTTATCTTGTTTGAAGAAAAAAATGGCTCTTATATGTCACAACAAATGATTCTTCATCATTAAGTGTAGATTTTAACACTCTCTTGATGCTATTCATAAATATTTTCATAAAGTATTAAAAGTTATGATGTCATTTGCTCAAGAGATGATTGTTTTGATCGTTTAAAATCCTAACTTAGATATTGTAGGCCAATACAAAATGTTATAACACATATTTAAGATAAAAAAAAATGTTTATAAATTGTTACATTGTAGGTATCATGATGATGTTATATTAACTATATTTCATTATCTTTGCAAGGGAGCAGTTGGTGTTCTTGATGGTGTTCTTATGCGTGTCATTGTTCATTCGGATAAGTAAATACCGTATAGGGGCGAGAAGGAAAAAGGTTGTTACCAAAATGTATTAGTAGTGTGACTTTAATTTGGTGTTCCCCTTTGTATTTACTGAATGAGAAGAGACCGTACATGATTTGCAGGTGCTTAACCAATTTGCATATAACCCAAATAAATTTCCATTTTGTCCTCTAGGTAAGAAATAGGTAAGAAATGAAAATAGATTATAAAATGATATAATAAAACACAACATAACATATGTATAAGTTTCACGTTTTTAATTATTTACTTTTTTGTTGTGTAGATAAGTACTACCTTTGTGATGATGCATATAAGCACACCCGTTTCTTTATGATCCCATATTGCAATGTATGGTATTGGGCGATAGATTTTTATCATGCTCGTAGTAGGATAAAAGAAGTATTTAACCAATCTTATACAAAGATTAAGAATGTTATTGATATGGCATTTGGGGTTTTAAAAGCACGTTTTTTCACACTTCCCATTGAGTGACATGATGTCCAAATTGAAGGTAATAATGAGGCCGATGATATGAAGAGATAGCATAAACACTATTCCATGATTGATTTGATATTCAATTAAGATGCTATACGAAGCTATTTTCTTTGTTTATATTGTTGTATTTGCTTGTGAATGTTTCTTTTCATATTTTTCCACCAAGGCCTTTGTTACCGAAATATGCGTAGGGTATTCAAACAAATTTTATTGTCTAAATACTTATGAAGTTGTGTTCATTAAAATTTTACAAGTAATATTTGCTATTGGATTACGTTGATTCCGATAATTTGGTTGATGCATTTTTATTCATACTTTTAATAGTGACTTATTTTTTTAATATTTTTAATCATATTATTGAAATTATTATTATTATTCTATATTATTATTATCATTATCATTATCATTTATCTATGTATTTTTATTACTACTATATGATATTTTTAATGTTTTAAGTTTTATTATTATTATTTTTATAAATATCTTATATTTTTTTACCTTTTTATTGTTTTACCTTTTTTATATTGTTTTAATATTTGCAAATCTATTTATAATATTTTATTTTAATTTTATATTATTTTTTAATAATATTATGTGATTTTTTATTACCATTATTATTGTCTTTTTTAATAATTTTTGTCTTTTCTAGAATCTAATAATAGATAACACAACAAATTGCGTCATGATGATTACTAGGCTATAACAAGACAAAAATTAAGAAGTAATAGTTTTATGATTCATTTAAAGAGATGGAAGTAAAATGTGGGCCAAGGAGTGAGTTTGGTGGCAAACATAAGCTATCTAACAAAATTAGCAAACATAGGCCAATGAGTGAGTTTGGCCTATCATTTTTTAATATATCTATGTCCTTCTTGACAATGTCAACTTAGCTCACAAGTAAGGGGAATTTGGAGTTTCAGACAATATTTCTAATTTTACCACAGGGGGGGGGGGGTAATCCAATGTTTGCTGCTCCCCCCAAGTGTGTAAGTTCCTAAACTAGTTCATTTGAAAGTCTGATTTTATGTTATTCTAGATTTTACCATAAATAGTGTGTAAGCATTAACACTTGGTTTGTTGAAAGCTAGGAGAGCCCCAAAAATGAACGAGGAAGGGATAATGGAAGAAACTCCAAGCATGGACTCTAAAGGGGAAAACCTAATTGGAAGAACACATTAATTTGTACAGTCTTCAGCAAGAAAGCAATGAACCATAATAGAGCAAATAATATGTTGATGAAAGCTTGATGATCATTGTCAACATTGAAGATAAGTGATCCTATCAAAGATTAGTTCCTCATTTTTTTTCCAATAGATGGGAGTTTCGAAGTTTTGTTGGTAAAGGACCATGGTTCTTCATGAATCATGCAATATTATGCCGTAAGTATGAACAAGTTTTATGCATAGCAAAAATTAGTCTCAAGCATTGTCAATTGTATATGTAGATTCATGGATTACCTATGGACAAAAGGACGAAATCAATGGCAAAGCAATTCAATAGCATGGCAAGAGAAATTATTAAAGTCCATAAACATTGACCAGACTAGCCATGGAAAGACTACCTAAGAATCTAGAATCAGGTTGATGTTCGTCAAACCATCAAAATAGGGTATCCACTAAGAAGGAAGAATAAACAAGCATTATGGATTACTTTCATATATGAGAGATTGCCAACATGCTATTACCAATGTAAGCATTTGGGTCATGATGAGATGCTTTGCATGGAAAAGCAATCACCAACAAGTGGGGACGAAGAGAGTGGCGATATGGAGGAACAAAACAGTGATAAAATAGAGGGGAAAAGGTATTCTCCATATACAAAGCAAATTTGTGGCAAAAAAAAAAAAAAAGAAAATCAGCTTTGGTTAGCAAAGGAAATGGAGAATTTCCATCAGAACAATGATGACCAGAGCATTAGAGAAGAAGTAATAGGAACGAAGAAAAAGGGCATGATCATGACAGGAGTATGGAATTTGGCGATGACATAATTAGACACGACCGAACTCCCAGAGAAAACACGTCTTGAGCTAGTATATGACGATTGCGATTCAAATAATCCTCATCATACCATTACCATCACTAGACCTGAGGTAGGGCAGACAAAGGTGGTAATAGACGTTGGACTAGAATAGGACATGGGTATAAATGGGTACCACCAAACAGCTACACAGAATCAACAGATAGCGCTGCATAGAATCAAACCTTAGCAGGTAATGTTCCCACTCTCATAGTTGAACAACTAAAATATGCTCCATTGTCATTTTAGAATATTGGGGGACAACGAAATGGTGGAAGCTCATCTAGTACCTAGAACCCAATGCCTATTATAAGTATATTTAACCCAACTTTCCATGCCTAATTTACCCAAGCCCAAACTTCTGTCACTTGGTAAAAAATAATAGACCAAAGGCTCTTAGCCTAGAAAAGGCCAAGTATACAACAGTTCGAAGGAAGCCCAAAGAAGGCAAAGTGGAGTGGGTCAAGTAATTTAAATCAAAATAGTTAAACAACAAAGGCCCAATAGATACAGTTGGAAGAAAGAAGAATAGAGGTGAAAGGTAAAAAGAAAATGACCTCTGTCCCAATAGGGTTGAAAACCAACATTAGATCCTTCATGCAAGATGCAAGGAAGTTGTTTATGAAAACTTCTGATGAATGGAGATTGGTGGTCCCGTAATGACAACGGGACGACTGGGAGCAATGAAAACCTTTGCTTGGAATTGCCAATGCTTGGAGCAGGCTTTGGCAATTCGTACTCTACAAGATCATCTTAGATCCTTCAGCCCAACCCGATCTTTTTGATGGAGACAAAAGTGAGTTTTGAGAGGCTTGCAAGATAATTACAGAGATGGGGTTGTGATGATTATATAGCAATGGAGCCAATTGAAATATCCGAAGGATTGACCGTAGTTTGGAAGACAGGTATACAAGTAGTTACACACCATGTTACAGATAGTGTGATTGACATGGAAGTAAACTTCTCCCAGTTGGGGGTTACTTGGAACTATTCCTTCGTTTATGGACATCCTAGGAGAGAGTTTCAGCATTATGTATGGCTGATAGAGTTCATAACCCGTGGTTGCTAATAGGTGATCTGAATGCAATTACAGATATTGAGGAGAAAATGGGGGGGGGGGGGTAGAAGGAAAGTTGATATACACATTTGGGCTTTTAAATTAATAATAGAGGATTGTGGTTTGTTGGAAGTTTAGAGCCATGGAAACTCTTTCACTTGGTTTAACAAACCACAAAGAGGAGGCTTAATTCAAGAATGTTTAGACAAATGTTTAGGGGGGCGTTTGATAAAACTTTTTAGAGGTTCTGTGTCCGAAAAACTTACTTTTTAGACACTAGAGTCGTTTGGTGTTATTTCTGAAAATGGGTCTGAATCTCATATTCAGATCTGAATTTTAAAGCTCATGGGCCGACACTTAACGTGCTCAGAGCGAGCCGAAAGTTGAAAATACCCCCCAAGAAACATGGAAATGACGTGATTTTGCCCCTGTTAACCCCAAAACCTAACATTTTCCTCCATTTGCATTTTCTCTTTGGAAGAGCATCCTTATGACCGCCACTTGTCTCTTTTGAAGATCGCCGCTCGTCTCAACTGAAGATCGTTGTTCGTCTCGTCGAAGGTATCCTCCTCCTCCTCCTCCTCTTCTTCTTCTTCAAATGGTTGTTTATAGGGTTCATATATTCTTCTTCAAACGACTCTTTATTTTTAACAAATGCCAACTTACAGTTGTTCTAATCTTTATGTTTATTTTGATTTTGATTCTAATCTTTATGTTTATAGTTTTTCTTCTTCAAACGACTGCACTTCAAACAACTCTTTATGTTTATTTTGATTTTGATTTGTTTAATTACAATTGTTTACAGTTGTTATAATCTCCAAACCATTGATGAATTTGGTTATCATTCTTTTCGGTTGTATGTTTATGGTTTTTTCATTCATCATAACTCACCATGAACTCTGAGCCCAACCCAACTTTAAACCACTTTTTTTATTTGAAATCCATTTTATCTATTACTTTTAAGAGTAAAATGTATATGCATATTGTTCTAGAAAATCCCATGGGAGTAATTATTATTATTTTATTAATTTTTAAAATTATTTTAATTTTATGCGTAAATTATTAATTATTAATCTTTAAAAAATATTTTATTTTTTATGTAAATTATTAATTACTAATTATTTTTTATTTGTCATTAGTTATTTTTATTAATTTTAATTGTGTTATTTTTTAATTATTATTATTAATAAGTAATTAGTTTTTTAAAATTATTTTAATTTTTATTTGTGTAAATTACTAATTATTAATAATTTTGATGAATTATTAATTAATAGTTAATAATTATTTCAATTTTTATTAAGTATTAATTATGTAAATATTTTTTAGTCATTAATTATTTTTTAATTATCAATTATTTTAATTTTTTATGTATTAATTACTTTAATATTTTTATTAGTCATCAATTATTTTAATAATTTTAATTTTGTTATTTATTATTTTCTATCCATATTATTTCATAAATTATTTGATTTGAAATAGTGAAAATTGAACTCAAAATTATCAAATAGTCTGTTCTAGGGGGTAGAGTAGTAAAATTAAGGAACTTTTGATGCTGAATGGTTGATCCGACACATACAACCTTATCTATTAGTATCATCTAAATAGTAGAGAAGCACCATAGCTCTTTTCAAATTCAGACATTTTTAATATCTTTTTAACTTTTTAGATTTCAGATTTATCAAATGCCACCTTAGTCAACATGGATCGGAGAATGATGTACCTAGAGTCAATAGTGTTCAATGAAACAATCATGGGCTCAGATCATGGGCCAATTGTCCTATACTTCTTTCCGCACAGGTGGAAAGGTTTTAGACAATTTAGATTTGAAGCCGACTGGATATCTCATCCAAATTGTGAGCGAGTTAATAGTGACTCATGGAACTAATCCCAAGAAGCTAATGCATTTCAACGTTTGGTGTGTTTGTTAAGCAACTGCAGATAAGTTATCGAAGTTGGAACAAAAACGGGCAACATTCGAGTCAAAAATCCAAAATCTTAAAGACTAAATCAGGAAAATCCAAAACAGTCATCCATTCGAGGCAAATTGGAGGAAAGAAAAAGAACTTAAGAGAGAGTTAAATATAGAATTGGAAAGAAAGGAAATTCTATGGGGGCAGAAGTGGAGGATTGCCTAGTTGAAAGAGGGTGACCGGAACACAAGGTTCTTCCATAGATTCGTAATCCTTCGTTGACAGCAAAATAGAATTTACAGGATTAAAAATGCAGTTGATGAGTGGGTACAGGAGGAAACTTGGATTATTGAGGTAATTCCAAAGTTTTTTGATTATCCCAGATTGACCATCCTCTCCAACACGAAGAAGTCCAAGCTATAGCCTTTGCGGTAGGAGCAACAAGGCCCCAGGCCTGGCTGGCTTTCTAGGGCTGTTCTTTCGGAGGTTTTGGAACATAGTGGGGGAGCAAGTAAGCATAGTAGTTCAGACTTGGTTGAACACAGGTATGGTTCTTAATAGTGTTAGCTTTACTAGTATTGTGTTGATCCCGAAATGTAAACAACCTCAGTCGATGAACCAGTACAGATCAACAAGCCTTACTAATGTATCCTACAGAGTTCTAGCAAAGTGTATGGTTAATCGTCTGAAAGGAATACTGCCCACCTTAGTTGAACAGTCACAATGTGCATTTCTCAAAGACCGGCTTTTCTTAGATAATATCATGGTAGCTCATGAAGCTTTTCATTCATCACTTGAATAAAAGTCCCACAGGAAATCCTACTTCAAAGCCTATGATAAGCTTGAATGGCCTTTCTTAATGAAGGTACTTGAGATGATAGGGTTTAGTGAGCATTGGAGACATCTTATCTATAGTTGTTTATCAATAGTGGAATTCACCTTTAATATAAACGACACCCAAAGAGGTAGGACTAAAACTTCTAGGGGCTGCGTCAAGGAGACCCACTGTCCCATTATTTGTTTATTTATTCTGGGTGCCCAAGTGCTGGTGTCTACGATTAACAAATCCATTGTGCACGAGATATTGTTGGTTTAAAGACGAGGAGAGATGGACCAGTACTATCCCACATCTTCTATGCAGATGACTGTATTTTGTTCCTAAAGGCTGATGTGGCAAATGCAGTGGCTACTCAAAAACTACTAGAGAACTTTTGTAATGTCTTTGGACAGTTAATAAATTTTAAGAAATCTGAAATCATTTTCAACAGGAACACCCCTTGGAAATTCAGGAAAATTATTAGTAAAATTCTTTAAATGATGATTGGAAAAAAGGCCCAAGACATCTCGGCCTTCCTACTTAAATTGGCCGAAACAAGAGAGCAGTGTTCTATAAGGTGAAAGAAAATATTGTTGAGAAGTTTAAGGGCTAGAAGCATAAGTCACTTACTCAGGCGGGGAGAGAGGTGCTGGTCAAAGCAAATTCTATAGCTGCTCCAATGTTCTATATGAGCCACTTTAAATTACCTTTTACACTTTGTAAGGAGCTGAATTCCCCCTTTGAAAAATTTATTTGGGGTCAAAGGGAGGATGAGAACAAAATTATATGGATAGATTGGCAGAGACTTTGTGAAGCAAAAGTCAAAAGTCATAGGGGTTTGGTATTCAGAGATCTCAAAACCTTTTACTTGGCTCTTTGGGGTAAAATGGCATGGAGACTACTATAAAATGCCGATTCCATTTGGGGTAAAATTCTGAAATCTCTTTATTTTCCAATTCAAAGTCTTTTAGACTCTAAAACAGGCTCAAATGCTTCTTGGGGTTGGTGAAGCCTTCATTATGGTTTAGAGCTGGTGAAGAAGGATTTAATTTGGAGAGTAGGAAATGGAAGATCTATATATAAGAGTGTGGAGGACCCATGGATCCTTGGTAATCCTCTCTTCTCTATAAACTCAACAAAACGCCCGGATTGCGATGTAGAATTTGTAAGTGATCTGGTATTAACCAATACACGAAGATGGAATCAGAAGAGATTACAACTACTTACAGAAGAAGAAGTCAGGTTGATATCTTGCATCCTGTTGACAATATGGTAGGCCTTAATGGGAACCACGCTGCCGGAGGTTTTACAGAAAAGTCTACTTTTATGGAATGAAGTGATGAAACTTAATAGACGAACCGAGCAAACCATCCTACAACAACCCAATAACATGTTAGATCACTTAGATGGGAAGCTCCTTCCCCTGGCAACATCAACGGAAGGCTCCGTCCTAGATTCTGAATTGTGGGCTATCAGACTAAGTTGCTTGGAGTTAGAAAAATGGAGTTATCCAAGCATTCAAGTTGCTTCGAATTCTAAGCAAGTTGTCAACTTGGTGCTCTCTGTTGATTTTTATTCTTTTTCTCCCTTGTACCCTCTGGTTCGGGACATTAAGCTGCTTTCTATAGATCGTCAAAACGTGTAGCTTATCCATACCTCTCATCTCGCAAATGGTCTCTTGCCCACAATTTAGCGGGATTAGCCAAAAACTCTAGGAACTCCTTGTCTTATCCTGATTCTATCTCCTGGTTTGAGCCTTTTTGGCATTTGGTGTATAAGGACTTCCGTCCTCCTTGATTTTTTCTTTCAAAGTTGATAAAAAGAAAAGAAAAGAAAAGAAAACACCCCTCCTACTTCTTTCACCTATAATTATCTGAGTGCAGTTACAAAATTTATCAGATAGTTGCTAAGGGTTGCAAAAACTAGATCATGTCTACTCCATTTTGTCACCTAGCTATGTCTACCATCAACGCTCTTCCCATACAAAACTTCTAGATGCTTGGTAAAGTTACCCAAATACATAAGAAAGTTACTCAAAATGTTGTTACCTGTCTCACTAGCCAAATCAAAACAAAAGAAGAAATAAATAGATGTTTTCTCAATACTAGACCAAGGAATTGAAGAAGTGGGATTTTTTTTTTTCTTCCCTTTGGTTTATATATTGAATTACACATGTTTGACACCCAATACCGATTGCTACAAACTCACAATAGAATAGACCTTCCAACATAGAAAAAAAAGCAAGAAGCTTTTCTTCCAAAACCTAAGCTTGGGTAACCTACAGGGTAGTGCATAAAATCAATTGGCCATATATAAGGCCGATGTATATAATTGCTCTTTAAAAGTGCCCAACTAGAACAAGTCACCTTCAAATAGAGATGGTATTCCTTAAATCATCTAAGGTACCCTCGAGTTTGGCATGATAAGAAATGGTAATAAATAGTATGAAGGGAGCAACACAAACTCAAATTTATCCATAATAAATTGACAATTACAAGAACAAAACTTAGTTTTGCAATTGGATTTGAAGACCTTGGATTTGAATTTTAATCCTAATGGACTCGAATCAGATTTGGATTTAATTTGAGCATGATTTAATTTTAAAATACAAAAAATAAAAGTTAATTACTTTTCAACTTTTGTATATAATAAATTAATATAAATATAACATGTTGAATTTATTATATATATAGTTATATAAAAAATATATTTTTATAGTTGTAAATATAATCATATAAAATTTATATTCTAAAATCAATAAATATTATAATATAATCAGATTTGGATTTTATTCTGATCAGGTGGAGTTAAATCCAAATCCGACCTAATTATTAATTGGATGCAAATTACAAAATTTGAATTTGATTTGATTACATAAATACATCATTCGAATATGAGATAATCAAATCGGGTGCAGTCAAATCCAGATCTGATATGATTATTAATTGGATGTTGATTGCAAAATCAAAATTTGGTTTAGTTACCTAAAAAAATCATTTGAATCTGAGATAATCAGATCGGGTCACAAATTTTTTGGAATCATTGGCTGGGCTAGATAGGAATCCAAATATTATGTTATCCTAATATGATATCTCCAAATCCTTTCAACTACAAAAAGAATAGGTAACTTTTGCAATTAGAAGTTCATAGAAAAACAAAAAACAATAAGCCACACAATCTCTTTTAGTTTGGATATTGTAGAAGTAATAGTAAAACAAATAGTTTCATCATGACACCCCAAAAATCAACCCCATGGTATATAGAACCAATTTAAGACAAATGTTGCCAACTCAATTCTCCAGGATTGTATATAGTAGTATATAGAACCAATTTAACCTAGAAAACATATAGAACCAAACTAACATAAATTACGTGGTTTATTATGTAGAATGGAGTAGTTGAACCAATCGAGCAACTTGTCCATTCACTTGATCATTCCATCGACTTCTTTCAAGTCATGAAAACAATAATTTAAGCACTAGATGTGTTGTTCCATTCAACGATTGAAGTTGCTCTTAAGTTTGGAGTTGCATTTATGAGACCTTTTGTTCTGAATTCCTACTTGGACGATAGATTCTTTGTTTGAAGTGTTTTTTAGCCTTTTAAATGAGTGAGTTTTCTAATTGAACGACGGGAGGTGTGATTTAGTACGAGATTCAGACCAACTAAGTAAATATTTATAAAGTTGGTTTTGGAAGATCCATCTTAGTACATATAGGGAGAGGAGGATGCAATACAGAAGGAAGCTAATAAGTTCTATGCAAGTTGGGACCACTACAAAACATGTAAGAAGCAGAGGTGATGGTACTGACCCAACTTAGTAAATAATTACTAAGTTAGCATCATGGAAGAATTTCTATTTTAGTCCATTTTTACCAAGTTAGCGCCATTGGGATTTCTATCTTAGTTTGTATTTACCAAGTTAGCGTTACAGGGAGATTTCTGAATTTATATTCAATTAGGACCTTCTTTTTTGAGGAGTTTTAGTAGGATTCTATTATGAAGTGTTTTCTTAGATTAGGATTACTCAATTAGGACTTTTTTTTTTGAGTTTAAGTAGGAGAATATTATGGAGTGTTTTCATAGATTAGGAAACTCTCTTGTAGGAGCCATAAGGGTGTAAATTTATATAAGACTAGATAGGACAAAGCTATGGGAGTTTTGATGTTGATTTTCTCTTAATTATTCAGTAAAGAATTATTCTTCCTATTTGTTTCGACTTTTACTTTTTTCTTAATGTGGTTTGTTTCTGTACTATTCCAAGGTGAAATGGCGAGTACTTGAGAAATTGTATAGGCAGTTGAGGCTTTAGAAAGTATTCCTATAAGAAAAACATCTAACATTTGCAATGGAGTTTTAAGAGGCAAAATTGGTGGTGTGTTTTTTGGCTTTGTTTTTTTATTTTTAAATAAATTACCTAAGTGTTTATAATAGTGGGTGTAAAACACATCTAATATCATAAGTAGAAAAATGTCATATTGTGGCGGTTTTTGCGAATCACAAGGCAACTTTACATCATTTTATTCTTTATAAACAAACAAAATAAGGTATAACCTGAAAAAAAAGTAAATGAGGATTTACACTCAATCCATTTGTACTTTTATGCATCTATACCTATGCTGAGTAGCACTATCACCACTTTTTCAAAATGCCATTGGTTTCAAATTTTTAAATCAAAGAGTGGAATATAGATCCAAGCATAATAATTAATTTCTTCCCCTTGTCATTAATAAAAAAAAATCATGAATAGAAGCAAGAATCCTAGCATACAATTGCATTGTTTCAAGTTAGATGGACATTACCTTCATTTCTATGTTTGTATTAGAAAAAGGAAGACAAAAGTATACAAGGAAGTACATGCGAAGTGTTGAGATTGTGTCTTATTTTACAACTGTTGGATTAATTTTAACGGTTGATGTGGTCCCTCTTCAAGTTAAAGAGGCTTTACATATAAAGTTTTCTTTTGTATGTAGGGTAAAGGTTTTTAGGGAGAAAAAGGTGTGAGAGAAAAATACAGAGCGCTCTTGGTGTAAGAGTAAGTCTTTTCTCTTGTCTTTGTTCTTCAGGTTGAGAGGAAAGGGAGAACGGGTGTACAAGGATTAAGGGCTGGTTTGGGTTGTATTGTTCTCAGTTTTCTTTCATAGTAAAGAACAGATTTCGTCTCTCCCGTGGACGTAGGCGGTAAGGCCGAACCACGTAAATCTTTGTGTTTTTTGTGGTGCTTGTTTTTATTTGTCTTTGCTTGGATTTTATCTTTTTTGCTTCCATTATATTTCTTGTACTTGTTATTTCAAATACTTTGTTATTTTAGACTGTGGTTGGTTGCTGTGAGGCCCCAACAAAGTGGTATCAGGGCTCCCAGGTTAGTGTTTACAAGGTGTTTGTAAAATTGCTTGAGAAATAATGGCAGCAAAAGGTACATGTTCTCAGTTTCAGATTGAAAGGTTTGATGGCAAAGGTAGTTTTACCCTATGGCAAATAAGGGTAAAGGACATCCTGGTTCAACAAGGCTTGGTTAGAGCATTGAAGGGAAAGGATGGGAAGCCAGAAGACATGAAGGGTGCTGATTGGGAGGACATCGAGTCAAGGGTGTGTTAGTACGATTTGACTGCTCCTGGCTGATAATGTTATGTTTAACGCTATGGAGGAAGATTCTACACTAGAATTGTGGGATAAGCTGGAGAAGCTTTATTTGGGAAAAAAGCTTAACGACAAATCTATATTTGAAGCGGCAGTTGTATGGGCTGAAGATGGAAGAAGGTGGAAATCCCCTAAAACATCTAAATGTGTTTAATAGTATCTTAGATCAACTAGGGAAAGTTGATGTCAAGGTGGAGGAAGAAGACAAAGCCCTTTTACTTCTTACCTCACTTCCTGATTCGTATGAAAACTTGGTGACAACATTGTTGTACGGGAAAGATACAGTGAAGGTGGAAAAAGTTACTTCATCTCTTTTATCTAATGAGGTTAGGAGGAAGCCCAAGTATGAAAACGGGCAAGACTACTTTGCATTGGTCATGATGGGAACGGATCGGAAAGGAAGGTCATCTGACAGGGGATCTGAGAGCAGTGGGTCTAGATCCAAGGATAGGGAAAAGGGAAAGATATAGTGTTACAGATGCAAGGAATTTGGTCACACGAAGAGCGATTGTCCTATGAGAAAAAAAGAACGGGGATGAATCTAGAAGCGTGGCAATTGCATCTAATGATGATGGAGACGTTCTCACAGTCTCCGAAGGTATGTGTAATTTTTCTCTAAATGAGTGGGTTTTAGATTTTGGATGTTTTATGCATATTTGCTCCATGAAGGAATAATTTGACACGTTCAAGAGAGGAAGATAGGTGTTGTCTCCTTGGGTGATGGATATACATGTAACATCATGGGTGTTGGAACAATGAAAATCAAAATGTTTGATGGAGTAGTTTACACTTTGGGTGGTGTGGCATATGTCTAAAAAATGTGCAGAAATCTAATATCACTTAGCCGGTTAGACTCCAAGGGATGCAAGGTTTTTGTTGTAAATGGAGTCATTAGATGCAAGGGAGAAATCACACGTGGCAGTATGGTCTTGATGAATGGAGAAAAATGCAAGGGTTTGTATCATCTGGTTGGGAGCAACAGTAGTTCCTAAGACCTCGATGTAATGTTGGAAACGGAATGCGCAAGGTAGTGTGGCCACACGGAGAGTGGATACAAATGGTCTTGATGAAGGGAGAAAAATGCAAGGGTTTGTATCATCTGGTTAGGAGCAACAGTGGTTCCTAAGACTTCGATGTAATGTTGGAAACGGAATGCGCAAGGTAGTGTGGCCACACGGAGAGTGGATACAAATGCTGTAAGTTTCCAATGTACAGATGATGGTGGGAGGAAGATTCCTGTTGAAAGAGAGGAATGATCGATGTCCCTCTCTAAAGTTAACTAGGATTGTTAGCTTGAGTACAATTACATAGGTACATTGGCCGTTTTGTTTGAATCAGGTGGAGTCAGGACCGAATGATTTAGGTTATTTGTAGCTGATGATGTTTTACAAGGCCAATGGAAGTTTATAGTATTTGTAAATAGGTGGAGACACAATAGTATATCTCTAAGGTAGTTGAAAAATAAGCCAATGTGGAGATTGTTGGGATTGTGTCTTATTTTACAACCACTAGATTAATTTTAATTTAATGGTTGGTATGGTCTCTCTTTAGGTTAAAGATGTCTTACATATAAAAGCTTTATTTTGTATGTAGGGTTAAGGTTTTTTGGGAGAAAAAAGTGCGGGAGAAAAATACAGAGTGCTCTTGGTGTGGGAGTGAGTTTTTTTCTCTTGTTTTTATTGTTTGGGTTGAGAGGTAAGGGAGAACGGGTGTACAAGGGTTAAGGGTTGGTTTGGGCTGCAAGCCGCAAGGTACTTGTATTGTTCTCAGTTTTCTTTCATAGTGAAGAACGGATTTTATCTCTCATGTGGACGTAGGCGATAAGGTTGAACTACGTAAATCTTTGTATTCTTTGTGGCGCTAGTTTTTATTTGTCTCTACTTGGATTTTATCTTTCTTTTTTTTTCTATTATATTTCTCATACTTGTTATTTCAAATACTTTGTTTTATACTGTGAGTGGTTGTTGTGAAACGTCAACAGGAAGAGCCAATTACTCTCCAAGCCAAGAGAATGGAATCATTAGTCATCTAAAAAGAAAAGCCTTCCTCTCTTCCACCAATAGATCAAAGAGAAACTAGTCAAGGTTGGGAGGCATAGATATGTACTAGTAGGAGTGTAAATGAAGTGAATTCAAATCGAATCAAACTTGATTTGAATTTGAAACCGATTAAATAAATAAATACTTTGAATTCTATTCGATATTTGATGGTTTCTGAAAACGCTACACCAATTTTGAATTCGTCTAAATAATCGCACATTCGATTTCGATTTGAATTAAAAAAATATTTTTAATGTCAATCCTTCAGCTTCATCAGAGGAAACCTGGTTTTCTTTTCTCATTCTCTATTGATCCAACCTTCAAGAAACCAAAAAAAAAAATACAAATAATTCTTTCTTGAACAATAACCATCTATTTGATATTGCTTTGTTGGCATGTTCTGCAACAACATAGAGAGATTGCTATTGGTGTGATCTGCAACGTAGAGATCGTCCATCTCCATATTTCGCATGTTCTGCTTTGCAACAAAGAGAGAGAGGAAAAGAAATATAGAATAAAAAAGGCTTAAGCTTGTAAAGGTAAGAACAAAGAAGAAATGATTGAACTGTAGAACGGAAAAGAAATGCATAGAAGAGAGTGAACGGTAAAAGTCAAATGATTCAGATGCAAAAAATAGGAGATAAGCGCTATTTGATAAAAAAAGTATTAAAATAATATTAAAAAGTGGGAGAAAATTAATGACACATGCCTCCAATTTAGGTTGGACATTAGAATGTATATGAATGTATATATTGTTAGCCACTTTTATTGGTGTATTCAGATTCATCAACTTTAACCCACATCGCATCAACAGTTTTCCTATATAATTTGTTGGTTTCATTTGTTACTTGTTGGAATTAATTAAGGTGATGTTTGGCATTGATGATGATTTTTCCTTGTCAATTATCCAGAAATTGGTGATTTTTGAAATCACTGAATTTTGAAAAAATCATAAAAAATTGTTGTTTAGTGTCATTTATGCCATGTAACCTGATTTTTGAGAAATTGGCTTTGAATCTGTTTGGTACTATTTTTAAGAGCTGATTATTTTTGTATTAGAGTTATTATTCAATGTCATGTTGGATGCCATGTCATCCTCAAAAAATTAGAATCAGTTACAAATCAGGAAATCACCAGAAATGGTAATCCCTGAAAATGGCTTATTTCAATAATCGATTTTTGATTGATTTTCTAAAAATCGACATTATGGGCCAACGAAACAAGAAAAAGTCGCTGATTCTTCAAATTCTGATGTGAATCCTACGTGGCACTGGTTTCTGAAATATCATCATCGATGCCAAACATCATTAAGTAATTGGAACAAAATTTTAAGTATCATGAAAAGTTTAAGCATAAAAATAATTTTCGTGCCATGTTTTCATCTCACAATAAATTAACATGTTTGGGATAAATTTTTTCTTGCTGGACAAAATGAGCATTCACTAACTAAAACCATCTGTGCATCTTGGACATGATGGTTTTAGTTGTTACCAATGAGCAGTATTCTCTCATCTCTACAGGTAAAAAAGAAAACCTTTGTTGGATAGTTATGGGCCTCAAGCCTAGTCATGGGTCGACCCATGATCCAAACAATTGCTTCACAAAATTGGCATAAACTAAACCCTCGGCTTAGGGTTTGAACCACACTTTCTCCCAAGTCGACCCTTGATACGAATCTCTGTTCGGTACAGAATATAAAAATTTAGGAATAATAGGTTATGAGTTTTCATCAATTGGCTTAAACATATGCTGAGTTTTTAAAATTTTTATGTAGGTTGATCTCATTAGACTTAAGCATACCCTCTATTTTATGTCACTTGACCAATTTAAATTTTTAAAAATCCTAATGGTTGGTAATGTATATAAATTAACCCATTTGGGTTTGAAGAAAACAGCTGACCTCCACCTGTTTGACGAAATGTACGAATAGGTCAGTCCAGAAAATCGCCCCTCCCCACCCATCATTTTTTGAAATCAAACAATTTTAACTTCCGTTAATTCATAATTCATTCTTCAAATTGTGATTCTTTTGAGCAGATCAACATAATATCTCAAATTTATCAATGTACCAAATGAACCAATAGGGAGCATAATTCATATATACACCATGAAATTAGACTATAATCACATAAAAAAGTATATTGATACAATTTCAAATCTTATATACATGAAGTCATGAAGAAGTTGGAACTGGTCTTCTATACTGGTAGAGAGAGTACTTATATTTCTTTTAAAAAATGGGAGTCTATCTATACTCTACCTCGGTGTATATGGGTCTCTAAGGTATAATCCAT
>NW_010729126.1:2819352-2878543 GCF_000365185.1 Nelumbo nucifera
GGGGAGGGTTTGATTGCTCAATGCCCTTCCATGTCTTTCCAGCACAACAGCTTTTTTCCCTAAATCACACATGAGTCACTTTAACTGAAAAAAATGCATGTCAAATTTGACGTTTCGGGTAAAAACAATAAATTATATTAATCAATCCAAAATGTTTTAAGTTGAAAAATATTTTTCTTCCAAATTTGTATTGATCAACCCAAAACATTTTAGATAAAAACAGCAATGGTACTAAAAACAACCTAGATGTTTGGTTCATTAGAACATTACATTTGATAGTACAACAATTCTTATAAGCAAGACAGGTTCTTCTGCAAGCAAAACTCTTCTCACATAGCATCCAGCCACACGTTGGGAATATCTTCTGTACATGTATGTTAAATTCATGGAGAGATATTCTTAATGTGTGGCTGGATTCCCATGCTTTCAGGAGGGAAGAATTTTTATTTGCAGGGAGATGTCACCTTCTAAACAATGGCTTTAGAAAGATTCAACTATACGGAACATCAAGCCAGTGTGTATGGTGGTTTCTGGTTCATGGTTCAACTGTCTGGTTTAAATGGTCTGACCAGTGTGCCATGGTTATAGTACCCCTTTAGGATTAAGAACTTCAATCAATTTGGGGGGCTGAGTGAATTTCTCCACTTTCATGCTTAATAAAAAACTTAACAGTGTCAAGATGTTGAAACCATTAGATAAGAGCCATAATGAAGGACATAGCTGAGAGAATTAACAGAATTACATATATTTGTCTATATGCTATTTTTCCTATTTGGTTTTCTGGTCCTTGTTTCCTGTTTCCTCTGGGGGTTAAAAGGACAGCCTTACCAGAGGAACAATTTACATGACAAGATGAATAAAGTCTACCAGATTGTGCCTCAAAGTGAGAACCCCAGAATTACAGAAGCTGCTTTTTGTTCAAGCATCAGTACCATACCCCTCACCAACAAGAAGGGGTTTTGAATTAACCGTGGATCTTCTGGTGCTTGATTAGTACTAGCATGGTCAGTTGTTAGGGCAGCGTAGCTTCAGGGAGGGGGAGACAGAGAAGGGCACATGGGACCTATTCGTCGGATGGCACGGTACGCGGAGAGCCAGCAATTTACAGGGTAGATCCTTGTTTTTTGCTCAGGGAGGAGACACTTGATGGTGGACCATCCTACACAACAGTAATGTTGATCTGTTGAAAAGAACTGGGCCATTGCTTGGTGCAATGACAAAATCTTGGGCTGACAAGCATGAGAACGCGGATTTGAGACTGTGAGCAATAGGTCACTTTGCTAAAGAAAATGCCAAAGATTAGGTTCATATCTAACGAATGCTACAAATGGATTAGATCACACAACATTAAATGGATGAGATCATAGTAGACCCATTACTCATATTGGATCCACTTATAAACAGATTGAATTTGAATTGCCTTAATCCAGTCCATTCCCTCCAAGAGCTCGGGTAGCCAAGATCAGCATTGGGCAGTGCCCCTTGTATCCATCAAGCTTGCAAGAGGCCCACCCTGGGCAGAATGTTTGGAATGGTCGTCTACCAGGGAACTGTAGTTAAAACTTGAACAGCTTGATCATATCAGCAGATCTGCAGTGGAGAATATACCTTGCCTGAATTTCTGTTTCTATCTTCTTCCATTCCTTAGTCGAAGATAAACCTTATATCAAACCAAATGATATTATAGCCATTCTGGTCAGAATATTTGGTGAGCAGGCGCTGCTTTCTAATCTCTAATGATCTGATTAGTTCCTATTTTTCCCTGAACTTCTACTAACTAGTTCTTGGAAAGATCAATCTCATCTATTCAATTTGATATTTCCAGCTTGTTACAGATCATGCCATTTGATAATAGCTACTTATTGCTTTGTCTGTTAGGTTCAGTTTGGAAAGGAGTGCAAACACAAATAACAAATGTGTAGAGTACAAAATACAAGGCTTTGTCTTTTTAGGAAGAGATCAAAACCTTATACACGTATTTCTAGTCCTTGTATTTGCACTTTTCCCAAACTAAGTTATTAAGCGGATTGTTACTTAGAGTTTATTGATAATATTATACCATTTAATTATAGTTATTTATACACAATAAAAGAAGTAAAGAGAGAGGACAGTAACAATCGGTCATTTAGTTTAGCCACTTCAGCTGTTATTATTAGACAGCAAAGCTCCGTAAACACTGAGATGTAACTGACATATAGTGCGTTCTCAAAAAAAAAAAAAAAAATGCAAACTGAACCCTGGATAAACCTGTGTTTTCCTGCACGACCCTTGTTTGTAGAAGTGAAGTTGGTGATCTTAGGAGCAACACTGCTCAAACTGGATATAAACTCCTTTGTGAAAAGAAATATACATGTCTGGGGCTCTGGGCAATGGTTAGATCAAAATTGTGCACCCAGACCGCAACTCAAGAAGCTTACATTTTTCTTGTGCACAGATTTTGGCCTGGCGATCCATTAAATGCCATGCCCCGATCATCGGAAAACACAACACAAATTCCTAGGCCACTTCCCCAGCCATAAAAAAGCTCCCAGGCAACTTTTAGAGGTGCTTTAATTAGACCCAGACCCAAGCTTTTTCCTTGAAAGAAAGATTGACACGAACCACCAACAGGCAACAGCTGCTGCTGCTGCTGCTGCTACCTTGGCTCATCTACGAGGATCATTTATGATCCTGTACCCCGTCTGGTGAGAATTAATATCACAGTACGGTTGAGTGTTGATATATCTACTCCAAACTTCAATCAAGCTCAATGCTGATGAGTATGGCTCGGCACTAAATATTTGTGTGTCACAGTCAGAGATTCAAACTGAGATTATAATGTGGTGGGTTGAAATTTTATAAGAAAATAAAATGAAATGATTCTGTCTCCAACTTCCAAGCCTCACAATTTGGGCACAGTGGTTGATAATTGGAGAAAAAAAAAGACAGATTCTACCAACCATACTACTCAGAAAGGCTAGTTTTGTCCCTGAAAATAGTGCCTTTTTGACTGCTAGCAGGGAATAATAAATATGCATGCCCGTCCAATTACTAATTACTAATAAAAGAGAGGGTGAAAAATCGATCCAAGTTGAAGAAAGCAAGTAATCATGCACGTAGACAATATTATCAGAGAGCCCCTCTAAGCGGGGCCCATTCAGTGTAGTCCCATCTACTGGAACTGTACACGAGACACAAGCCAAATGTTGGCGAGGGTTGGGTGTGAGAAGAGGCGACGTAAGTGAAAGCTACGCTGGGTGCACTCCAATTGGTGCATCAGAAGTAGATTTCCACATTCGTGAATTATAATGGCTCCTTGGGCGTTGCAGAAGCGATCAACAAGAATAATTGTCCTTGAGAGGCCCGAACCACAACTACTTCAAGAAAAGCTCCATTATTTTGGACTCCGTTTTACTCTTTTTGAGTTTTGCGAAGACATACACATACATTCAAGTTACCTGTTGTTCTGTCTTTTCTATTGTTTTTTTTTCCTTGAAATCATTCACATGCAAAACGCTTATTTCTAGTTTCTTGGACTAATAAGTAGCTGATTAGACCACCCGTGCCCCAAACACTTTCCGGTTTCCACCCACCGAAACAAAACGAGCCTTAATTAACAAAGGTGAAGCTGATAAAAACTAATCAACAAGATTAATTAATAAAATTAATAACTACTTTTTACTCTATTAATTAGTAATGATTGAAATTTGAAACCCACCCAAACCAATAACCCATTAACCGATTATTTAATCTTTAATCATTTTATATGTGAACAGTGTTGAAAATTGAAACCCACCCAACCCAGCTACTTCAGGGATTTCCTAAAGTCAAACTGAAACTAAGCTACTCCAAAGCCCGCTTATGCAAAATATTTAAAAGCAGAAGTAGAAACAATTGAAATTCCTTCTTCTGGCTCTTGGTCCTTCATAATCCAAATGCATGGTGATTGTGATCTAATGTATTAACTTCATATCGAGCATTCGAGAATTAGAAGGAGAAATGTGTTTGAATAAGCTGTGCAAAATCAACGTAAAATAAAGGGGAGACTCTTAAATTAAACCCAGTGGATATGCATGAACGCACCTGCCATTCTTGTCAAGAGTATAGCTGACCTGTTTGCAGCACAATAGGGTCAGCCATGAGATGGTTCTCCCATTTCTCTCTTTCCACGAGAACTGGATTTCTTTCAAAGAGTCACAAATAAGCACAAGATGCAAGCATAACTACAGACCAAGTTATTCTCAAAACAAAAAGGATGTAGCATGAGCCAATCCTGTTGGAGAAGAATCTGATATTCTTACTCATCCATATACACATTAGCTACAAGAATGGAAAAACAAAAAGACAAAAAGAAGAAACGAAAAGAGAAAAAGAAAAATAGATTGAGCCGGTCCCGCCAATATCACACCAGATTCCACCTTAACACCACCACCATTAAATTCCCAAGAAACAGAAACAGAAGAACAAGAAGAAGAGGATAAAGAAGAGCTGGATGATATCGACAGGGTGAAGCGGATATCTGCTACCAATACCAACCCACCTCTCAGAAAAGCCAAAGACGAGCATTTGCTTAGAAACCACTTTCATATCAACCCATGCTGAAGGAGTAGCGGTGGCTGTGGCAGGCAACGCAGTAGCAGCTTCATTCTTCTCCATATTTCTCTCCACTCCTTGGCGTCTCTCCCCCTGCCACAACAACATCACAAACCCATTATTCAAACAATGAGAGAATGTTTGTCTTCTCAATTTTCACTTTCTTCGACTCATAAAAGAACCCATACAACTCTCTTTCTTTCCCTCTCCCTCTCTGGTAGGTGGTTATAGGGAGGGGCATTCCTCGTCAAATTGTAGATTAACCAAAGAAGAAACATGAGGGTAGGGTACATTTTTCTTCTATTTTTTCGTTTCCTTTCAGAGGATTTGATGAGTTTTCTTTTGTCCTATTTTGAACCAAAAAAAGCTATGAGAACAAGAGCAGAAATAAACCTTTTGTTTGCAGCATCGGCAAAGCAAGCAAGGGGAAAAGGAGTGCATGCCGTACAGTTTCGGCATCGAATGGCTTCTCCCCATCCCATACTCAGCCAGAGACAGAGCTCCAGTTTAGCTAGATTTGTGCAAGCAATCCCTGTCTTCTTCCCAGCTTACCCTTCTTTAAGATTCAAATCAGGGACACCCCCAATCTCACCATGCCTCAAAACTTCACATTTTTTTGTTTAAAATCTATTTTCTCTCTGACTGAAGAAGCACCAATGCCGAGGCTTTTTCGAGACGGCCAATAAAACTATACTTAAATCAACTTCTTCAAGTGAAAAGATATTTAAAAAGATGAATGAATGACAACCCGTGAGCCGTGAATGAATATTTCCCCTCAAATTTTTATAACAAAAATAGAATAGCTGTCCTACAATCAAGTGCAAAATAATATAATAAAACCCTCCGCAATCAGATCAATGGGATGGGCTTTAATGGATGATTTCAACGGTTTAACTATCTTATCTATCACATATGACACCACCACGCTCTCTATCGCAGATTTATAGAAAATGAACACTGAAAAGTTGGTCAACAGTGGATAGTAATACAACATCACTACCCACGTGGTCCCACATTCATGGCAGCAATCAGAAACATTAAATCTAGACCGTTCAGTAGCCTTTTACGACATGCTAAGGTCAAGGAACAGAAATTGTTTGAAGAGTGTTTAAGGATTGGACGGCTGAGATCTTGTTCACCTTTACGCGTTATGTGGGGACCGCGACGTATAACAAAGATTAGAGGAGCATGAGGGAAAAGGGCATTTTGGTCATTGGGAGGAGAGCTACAAAAGCACCCCGGATTTTACGTATCTAAAATATCAGAGAGTGTCCAAGGAACATGTGAAGACAACTTCCTTATTTGGGTCCCTGCTAACTTACACCAGGAGGTGGGGTACCATTTCCAAATCTAACACTCCAGGTCCCATCTAACAAGGGCAAGACCGTTATTTCCAATCCTCTGAAGCCCATTTAACGTGCAGCCAGAGGAACCCCAGACAGCCACAGACTCCCAAACCGAAATGATCATTCTGCCCTCTAACAACGTATACACGAAGAAATCGACCAGTGATAGTACAAGGGTAGCATGGTCCTAAGAAAGTTTATGGTCTAGAAACCGTTGGATCCGGTCCACATTCAGCCACGTCAATGGTGATGGATGCAGGGAGAGCATCACTGATAGTGCAGCTACACAGTGCTGTGATAATACTGAATAGGAAATTGAGGTTCGAGATGATCGAAGCAAGAGAACAGTACGAAACACGGAATGTCTGAGGAAAAGTCAGGGAAACAGGAAAGAGAAATGGATTTGACAGACAGAGCAAGGAGAGAGAGTAGTACCTGAAGTCTGGAGATGGAGGCGCCTAATCCAAAGCAAGACCGGTTCAGGAATATCCAGATCGAACGGCTCCCGTTAAACCTCCAATCTGGGAAACTACAGAAATGAAAAGGTTAAATCAGATTACAATGGAAAGATCGCTAATGGCGAGATTCGTAATCTCTCGCACCAGGTGAGAAAGCGGTGTTTGCATCGAAGAAGCTCCGCTGGTGCTTTCAACCTAAATGCCTCAAAGAAATAATAATCTCAGTAATTAGTAATCCTTTCTTTCATAAGAGAAACCCTAAAAGGAAATCTTTTTGCTTTGGAAGAGAAATGAACGTTTAGATCTGATGGAGACGGATAAAAAAGAAACGCAGAGACAGAGAGGCAAAGGATGCCAATCGTTTTCGCTCCAGATCTTCAAAGATCGTCACGCGCTGTAACCTTGCCAGAATAACAAACGATTCGAGTACCGAAGAGAAAGCAAGCCGAACTCAAGCTCATTTAGTTCGATTCCGTTTCTTATGTCTTTATAGATAGAAGAGAAGAGAAAGAACAAAGATTTGAAGTTTTGAACATTAAAAAGAAGGCCAAGTTATCGTACCTGAGCGTCGGTTTGCAACCCTAATTTCTGCAACTCCTGGTGAACCAGACGAGTTGGAACTAGAACTCATGAGGGAGCTTCAGAAGAAGCTCGCAAACGGAGGCAATGCTGGTCGAGGACTGGAGGTGAAATACGGTCTCGGTTCCATGAAAACCCTAACGAACACCTTTCGGTTCATAATTTGTAATTTTGTCTGGGCTTAGCAGAGAGGCAGAGACTGTATGGGATTCTGAGACGCCATGAAAGCTCTGTCCGGTGTTAATGAAGCTCCATTTATGACTGTGTTTAGTTGGGTTAATCCGAGAGCCGCTTTATGTAAATCTGGATTGGATGTTCCTTAATGGGGCTTGTGTTTTGATGGAATTACGAATATGCCACTTTTAGTTGGTAGTTGAGGTGGTGGCTTTTCACAAGTGGTGCAACTTGCGAGGCACATAGTGGGCGCTGCATTGAGGCACGCTACTGATCGCGTTCTTCGCAACGCTCAAAAATTGGGCTATGTGCTCCCCCAAGCCCAAACCATTTGTATTGAAAACCTAGCCGGCGGTTGAACCGTTTAAACTATCGATTTGTCATGCTTTGCTTGTCGAGTGAACCAAGGAACCAATTTTTACGTGAAAACCATGCAAAAGATTATTTGATTTTTTTTTAAGGTCAAAGATTATTTGATTTGGGGAAGCTCCGTTAACCAAAAGATTATTGATTTGATTCTTAGCCTTTTAGGCCTTAGGGCCGGTATGAATTCCATATAGCGTAGCATTTCAAGATACGATAGCATTAAGGGTTTCAATTAGAAAGAAAAAAATATTGGTTGTTTTGGACTGTTGATTAGTGTGCAGTGTGCTTTTTTTTTTCAAAATTTTAATATTTTGAATGTTTTTTGTTATATTTTAATTGTTTTATTAATATTTTCATGGTATGTCATGTTTATAGTTTTAATAGTGTGTGAGATTTTTTTGGACCAAATGAATGGACAAAATTTTAATTATATTATTAACTTAGTAAATTTTAATTGTACAATTATTAACTCTGTCAACATAGGCTTTTATTACATGATCCAAGGATTCTCTTCACGGTATTAATTGGTAACATCTCTCCATGAATAGCAACACACAAGTATAAAAGATGTCTCCAATGTGTGGCTGCAATGTGTTGTGAGATTGGTATGAGGAATGCTATGTAAGGAATATATCTGGTCTCTTATTACATTGCAGTCCCTATAAATGAGTAGGATTATTTCGAATCGAGATCACCTGCCAATAAAAATACGTTTCAACACCCACCCAACATGATCTAACACTATGCACCTCATACATGGAGGATCTCATTTTATGGTGGGTTGTTGTCTTATAGTAAGATGTGCAGTGTCTGATCATGATGGGAGGATGTTGAAACATATTTTATTGGTAGGTGATCTCAACTTTGTTGTTTTGGGTTGGCAGCTGGTATTAAAACTTATGCTAAACTCTTTTAGTCATGGATCCAAAATTTGAATATGCAAACTAATGGTGAAATAGGATTCATGTAGTTGATGCCATACCATTGGGATAAGGCTTAGGTGAAGATGGTTTATATATTATTAAACTATAATCATGAATTGTAATGATCAAGGTTTAAAGTATTGATACACTCAATACAAAAATCACTTCAATACTCTTTTTCTTTAACATTTTTAAATATGACAAATATACAGTGTATTGGTAGATGTGTATCAATACTACTTTAACCAATACATCTTTTTTTTTCCTAGTGTTTTTCTTTCTCAAATTATATATATATATATGATATAAAAAGGATTTTGTAAAAACACATGTGAACAGGTGTATTAGGATCCGAAGACACAATACGATATACCCTATATCGGGCGTATTGTATCAATACTTTAAACTTGCCACTGATACACCAATATTTATCTTATCAATGTAATTTAAGAGAAGATTGGGGGACCATCATATAACAAGAGAAGTAGGGTTAGGGACTTAGGGGGCGTGGGTTAAGCCGTTAGAGAGAGAGAGAGAGAGAGGGGTAGTGGTCGTGGATGTCTTATGGGGGATGAGAAAAAAGGGGACCACAAATAAACCTGAATTTGAAACAATGAATGCATTTTCCCAAACACACCCTTAACGAGAAGTACCCAAAACAATGTAATTCAAGGGAAAAGTGAGAGGAATTTCTATATTGAAAAGAGAACTAGGGTTGAAGAAGGTGAGTTAAAGACTGTTAAGTTAAACCCAAGTAGGCTTTATAAGAAGAGTGAGAGGAGAGAAAGGAATGGAGATATCTTATGGGGATAAGAAGAAAAAGGGAGAGAGAGGGAATTGGGAGTTGGGACCAAAAGGATGATATATGGATGTTCTCTTTTTCCCTCTTTTGTTTTGTGGAACGCTTTCCGATTCCACCACCAGCCAACCTCGCTATCCACGGCGCCGTTTTTTCTGACGATGAAGGCATCCTGGCCGTTGATGGGGTCTGTGGCCAAGAAAAGAAAAGTGTGGGAGGGATGATTCTGTTATGATGAGACCACGTTGGATGCGGGCTCCTTCCCCTTTTTTCTCCCCCCACCTAATCTTCTTCCCACTTTTTTCACGTGAGGACAAGACAGCGTTTGGGTGTGTCTGGACTCTGGGCTTGGTGTCATCTTGATGGGTTTGGGATCTACTCATGTCTCCACCCACTTGGGTCTTAGCCAAAAAAGCCCATAAAGGTATCATAGTCTACTCATGCCTCGTCTTCACATGATTCCACCTGATTGAATAATTATAAGTATCTGATTCAAGATATCTTGAATTTTGATACTTAATATTTTGTCATGGATTGAATGAACATCCTGTCAAATGGGCCTCTCTATGTTTTTTAGTGGGCTTTGGCCCACATCAAAGTCCATGGGCTAGGCTGGATCAACATTTGAAGGGATTGTCCATTATATCTTTTGAGTTTATGTTGAACTCGTGAGGTGTTGAATCATTCTCTCTCTCTCTCCTATCCATTTAAAAAACTGGCATGGTTCAGTGCTTCGGCTTCAGCTCTTTAATCATTTTCCAAATCAATATAAAAAGAAAGGCCATTACTCAATGCTGGTCCCAGCAATCTGGGGTCTAGGGAGGGATAATCTTATACAGTCTTAACTTTTGGCATTCTTTTTTCATACGAAGAGATTACCCTCAGACTCAAACCCATATTGTCACGCTTGTTGGACTTCGATTTTACTTATTATACCAAAGTAATGGTCCCTCCCTCCCAAGCCAATATATGGGGGAATCCGTATTCTCATGTCAGCCCAAAATTTTAATATACTATTTATAAAACATCCCACATATGACACTCTCAATTAAATCCTAAGTTTGAACTTGGGATTCACTGGCAGTAGTCGGATAGCTATGATTCAGTCTGTGCCTGCTTTTACTTTGTGTATCTTACAAACCATCTTACACCATACATCTGCATCACTGTTTCAAGTGGGCCCCACAACTATCAGTACAGGCCCTTATATTCGAGATGAGGATTTAAGTAGAAAAGGGTTTGTATGGATAAGATGTTGATGATTTCTTCCTTTGAGTTTTAAATTCGGGTCTGTGCCGAGCAAAGCACAACAATGGCACTGTTGGTCCACATAGACGAGTTTGATTGATCTCTGTCGTACACTATCAATGGGGGACTGCTCAGAAATCAGAGTTGGGGAGATATATGAGAGGAAAAGATGATGAAACAGGGACGCTGCCAAAGGTGCCCGTGAGATCAATGCACGTTTCAGAGTTCAGACAAGTGATGGATGGAGAAGTGTTGTATTAATCAGTTTCTCAGGCTACCCTTATTAGGGTCACAGGCCTTGTCATCGATGGTCAGGTTGGGCCTCGGATAGGGAAAATAAAAATCTCCTTTTGGGCTGGGCATACAATCACTCTGGCCCACCAAATATGCACACCCAGAAACAGGAGAAGCCCTTTAGGTTCTTTTTTGTACTTCAACAAGACTGTTCAATGACAAAAGCAAGCATAGAGATTAAGCTCTGCTGTAAGTGTAAAAAACCTGGGCCATCTATCGACCTGGAAAGCTGGCCAGGTGATGGCTTTGGCAGTTCAAGCAGGTGGTTAGTTCCCATTGACCGAGTCAAACCGTAAAAGACTCACTGACTCAGGACCTGGTTGGATATCTCTCACTGGTTCTATGTTTCAACCATTTCACTTTTCCTACATGTGTGGCTGCAATTCACGGAGGTTAGAGAGTGGGTAGGAAAAGTGAGCAGGGAATCTGGGTCCGGTCAGTAATGGCCTGAAAACAAAGTGCAAAACCTGGTTTGGGCCTTTGTTATTTTTATTGTTGGGCTGAAAGCCCATCACTGATCTTGAACCCATTGAGTTAATTCAACATAGTGGTCTTACCAATCACTAGGGTCTTTTGCAAGGACAGATGAACGTGCTTGAACTATTGAGCTTTGAATGGTCGCATATCAAGTGAAGCCTTTTCTGATTGTATCATTTTCAGTTCTTTCTCTTTATTTTTTCTTGTGAAAATTTTCTATTGTAGCCAAACAGTAGTTTTCCTGGGTGCATGGAGACTGGAATTTAGGAAATTACAGGTTCTGTGTAGAAAGATGTTATATTACATGGATTGTAGGAGTTAACCAGCCAAATCTGTCTTATCTTATTGAGGGCTCTCTGAATTTGCTTTATCAGTAGTTTTCTAGTCCAAGCCAGACCCATATCCTATGTGAACACTTGTAGATGAACATGGAATCAAGTTGGATGCAGACCCTGCTGGACGGACCCACCACAGTATCACATGAGTAGGGCAGTTGAGTCCAGTCTTATCTGGCTTGGGCCGGACAGGACGGTCTGAGCATCAGACTGCAACCCAAACCTAGGTGTTAAAACCGTTCCTATGATATTAGTAGCTCTTTATTACCTTGTAGTATTTATTTGTTTCAAGCTTGTTACTAATAATCCAATGCCATTCCCTCCAGAAATTGAACCTCTGGCTGTGTTTGGTTGCAGTGCAAATCATGATTGGGTGCAAAATTTGTACTCGGTTTAGTTTTGCTTGGCTGATATAAAATTTGCACCTTGTTTGTTTTTTTTTTTCTAATCTCTTTTGCATTCATAAGAAATCACTCTGACCTCCTGCCCAAACTCTTCCCACATCCCAACCCATAGGGCACTACAGGCACACATGGGGAACATCTCCCCATAAACAATAACTCAGATATTTTTAAGGCTGCGTTTGGAAATGATGCAAATAAGTGTTAATGCAAATATGTAGAGTGTAAAACGGTTCATATAAATTGTAAAATTGGGTTAGTTTTGCACTGACAAATGTACTTTCTTACCAAATAGATTTTTAGCTGTAATGGATGCAAACATGAATTCCAATAAAGCATATGCCTTTTTATCAAAAGCCCACTTAAATGCAAATTTACTTCTTTTTTATTGATGTACTTTTACATCTTATTATCAATGTAAATATGAATTGATCTATCATTTGTCAATGCATAAATGTAATATTGCCAAACACAGGCAAAAGTGAATTAGAGTGCAAATTTACCCTGAACCGGGATTTACAGTCCATGTGCATCGTTTCCAAATGCAGCTTAATGCACACCCATAGTGTCCTAAGGGTAAGGATGTGGAAAGAGTTCATGGGTGGGAAATCCAAACTTGGGAGAAGTTGCCTAGTTTACCTAGGAGAGAAGTTCCTCTCCAATAATGCTTGTATAATCTCCAATGCATCCCCTTTAGGCCTTGCTCGTTTTTCAAAATGTCACTTACCTAGTTAAGTGTTTTCTATAAATTTATTTACCGATATTCTTTTGATTTCTATGTAAGTTCAATAATGACTTTTTTACCTATAAAATATTAATATTATAATAGATACATTTGTCTCATTATGTTTTATAAATTTTTCCCCCATGTGAAAAAATTGCTTACCCAAAACGAACAGGGTGTTAAAACTAACCTAATCAACTTCAAATTCCGACACAAACTTCAACCCTTCCAACAAACACTGTTGATGATTATTATACCCACCGGTAATACTTGGCTTGGGCCGACCATGAGATCCATCTAAAGTCAGTCCGGTCCATAGTAGCAAGATGCAGTGCCCACTCCTCTGGTTCTAATTCTATACCCCTCAATTTACTCAAATAAAAAAGTTTTGATATCAAGAAAGAAATGTAGTTGCCCAGATTAATAGGAGAAAGGAATAGAAAAAGAGGAGGAAATAAATCATAAATAAGTAGCAGGGGAGCAAAAAGGTATACACAGAAGTCTTCTTTAAAAAGAGAACGCCCACCGTGGGGCTCGAACCCACGACCACAAGGTTAAGAGCCTTGCGCTCTACCAACTGAGCTAGACGGGCATCCTGATGGAAAGTCTTAGGTATTCTTATATAAACGTAATACACCATAAGACAACTTGCTTGATACTCTGACAAAGAACCGAACCAACGTTAGTCACATGCCAACCTTAATGATGCTTGGAAGTTACTCACCAAACCTCGAACCCGACCAGATTAAGAGAGGAAAAGGGAAGAGAACAAATATATTCCTAGATGAATTGTTGCTTGATTAGCATCACCCACATATTCCTGAAAGAATAGGCTGTCAGTTTGATGCCCACAAAGACAGCAACAACAAGAACATTTCTGTGGGCTGTGGAACCGAATGTTAAGGCGGCTGTAACAGCCAAGAATCTTTATTTGCATCTTCCACTTGGAGGCGATTCTTCAAACAGTTGGAGGGAATCACACTTCGCCATCTTTACTTAGGCCCGAACTCAGGGCCCGTTTGGGAGTGCTTAAGCGTTGACTGAGCCATTTTCGATAAGCTATCAAGAACAGATTTACAGAAAAGTCGATTTCCTGGCTCATGAAAGTCTATTTTTGAGTTTACAGGTTTGTCACCTTGCAATTAGGCCTGTCAATGGGTTGGATTGGACCTGGTGGACTTAATGGACTTGAACCGATTGGGTTGATTTGATTCCGGTTCTTGATGTCTTGTTTCAAATCTTATTGATAACCGATTGGGTTGATTTGGTTCCGGTTCTTGATGTCTTGTTTCAAATCTTATTGGTTTGGAACTGGTTCCACCTAGTCTTGAACTTATTCAAACCTGACCCAAGCTATATATATTAAATGTATAGAACATATTTAATATATATATGTATGTATGTATATTAAATATATATTATTTATATAATATTTTCAGTAGGTTTATTATAATTAGGTCCATTGGGCCAGACCCGATTGTCTCAAGAACTGATCAGTTTGATTCTGGGTCTAAAATTATAGGCCCTATTGGGTCCAGTTCAATTCTGAGTCTTTAGTATTTCTTGTTGGATTTGTTTCGATTCCACTTGGACTCAATGCAGACTCGACCCATTAACAACCCTACTTGCAACGTCAATAGCTGCTCAATGCCCCTTTGGAGGGGGCTTTCGTGCAATGGTTTTTGGTGTTACAAGGTAGCCCCACATGGACAATTGGGAAGCTGTGTTTGGTGTAAAACTCATAAAACCAAAAAATGGTATACGTGAGATGAGAAATTGACTCTTTGGTGAAGCTAGTTTTTATAGCTTCTTTGAAGCGGCTCAATCAATGCTGAAGGCTTCTCAAATAAGCCTATGGGGGCGTTCTTTTTCTGGATTTTGAGAGGGGGGAAATTGGCCAATGGGATTTTGATTCCCACTGACCAAATCCCATGTTCTTTTTTTAGATTTATGTGGGGACTAGGGAAAGTTTATTTTCCTGGGTACCCATCTCCTAGGTGGGTAAATAACTTTCCCACCTTGGAGGAAAGTTGCCGACACTTGAAAGGGATAAAAATGCCCCTTGTAATAATGGATTTTTATGAATAAAATGGTCATTGCTTTATTAATATGGGAAATAAAAAGAACACGGGTAAATAACTTACCGAAATGCGAACAAGGCCTAAAAATAACTGTCTTTCAGCTAGAGATAGTATTTTTTGTTGTTGAAGCTTCTTTTAGGGGCTTCTTCAAAGCAGTTGAGTGAAAGCAGTTCAATCAAAGCTTCAGCCCTAAAATATATTTACAATTAGGATTACAATTTGGGTGGACCTAATCCGAGCCTGACCCCACCCAATTCAAGCTTTTGTATGGTAGAGTATGGGTTGGGTTTGAGTTTTCAAACTTCAGGTTGAGTCTAAGCTAAAAAAGTTGGACTTGGCATAAGCTCAAGTTGCACTTGGGTAATTGAAGCATGGGTGGATTGCATATATGCATTTTATTTATATAAAAAACCTTTATCTAATTACATACATATTCATATATCTATGTATGTATGTATGTATAGATTGTACTATAAAGCCCAATAAAAGAGGTTTTTTTTAGCCCCAAACTTTACTTTAAGGCCTTGTTAGCGTTTCAAAATGTCACTTACCTTGTTCTTTTGATTCTTAGGTAAGTCCAATAATGATTTTTTTTTACCCATAAAAAGCCAATATTAGAATGAACAAATTTATCCCATTATGTTTTGTAAACTTTTTCACCTGGAAGATGGGCATGATTTATAGGGAAATTAACTTTATCATGGGCCCAAAGTTTATCAACAAAAAAGAAATTGTCTTACCCAAAACCCAATATATAAAAGTTCTTTGTAACACTCTTAAGCCCACCAATAAAAGATGACTGGAAAAAGCTTATGAAAACCTTTCGAAATAGGCATTGAGGGCTCAATCCTAAATGAAGATGCATACATAGTCGAATCTATGCCAAACAAATTTTGATTAGATACTTGTTGTTGAAATTGGGTTGGGTTTATTTTTAGGGCAAATTATTGATTGCCTTACTTCCCAAATTGTCACTGTTACAGATAGTGACAAGTGGGGGGATCTAACACAATTCAAGATAGGGTAGGTGGGTGATAAGTGGGGGGTTTTGAAAAAAAAAAAGGAAATAATGATAAAAATAAAAAATAATTGTGAGGTGGATTTTGTAGAGATAAATACCTGCTACATAAATAAAGATATACAAAAGTGTTAGTTCTTAAATGAACCCCGTTCCACTTCATGCCATAATTGTGGCGGGTAAATCTGGCATTGAAGAACCAAATTCAAAATAGTCCCCTTACTGGTGATTTGGAGTCATTCACTTGTTCTGAAGCCCATGGGAGTTTAGGGCCTTTTTGAGAAGGTTGAAGCTGAAGATAAGCTTTGGTTTTCAACTACTTTGAAGGCACTTTGATTTAGCTGCATAAATAACATGAGATATGTTTGTTGAGAACTTGGTTAATGAAAGAGGTATTCAAAGGGTTTTAAGTGAACAAAGAAGTTAAATAATCTTGCCAAGTAGGGATGGATACAATCTGGGATTTTCACTAGTTATTTGAGCTTGGTTTGTAAAAAATTTGATTTAGCTCGATCTAAATTAAGCTTTGAGTGAAGATTGAATATAAGCTTTTAGTTGAGTTGAGTTTGAGCTTGAGCTAAGATTGAATATATAAGCTTTTGAGTTGAGCTGAATTCGAGCTTATATTTTTAGCTCAAATTACGGTCGAGGTTGAACTCAAGCCATGTTTTTCTACTAAACTAAACTTGGGCAGATATTCGATTCAGCTTAGCTCGAATTCACCCTTGTTGCCAATGCACTCTAGAAACTTCAACTAGTTGATCCAGCCAACTTAGCTATCCAGATTTTTCACCAAACATAGCTTGTAGGTAGGGCTGTCAATGGATCGGGTTAGACCTGATGAACTCGAACAAATTTAGCCAGTTTTGGTTCTAGGAATTGTAACCGAAAAGTCGGTTCTGGGTCCTGATAATTATCGATTCAGAACCAATTCCACGCAGTCCTGAACCGATTCAGACCTAACCTGAGCCACAATAATATATATATATATATATATATATATATATATATATACACACACACAAATATAATATTTAATATATTAAACATATTTATTTATTCATTATAATCGGGTTCATCGGTTCAGACTCGATTATCCTGAAAACCAATCGATTCATTTTTGGGTTTGACAATTACAGACCTATCAGGTTCAGTTTGATTTTGGGTCCTCAATATTTCATATCGGGTTGGCTCTGGCCCAGACCTAACCCGTTGGCAAGCCTATCTGTGTGGGCCCTATATATGGACAGCGAGAACATTGTTGCACTTCAACCTTCTCAAATGGGCACTAAAAGAAGCTTTATGGAAAAACCAATTTTTTATAGCTGAAAGACAGCTACTCTGAGATTTCCGAGTTTCTTAACCAAACATTGTTAATAGTCTCTAGCCTCTAGGTAGGGTCCATCTAAGAAAGCCCAAAAAACCCACATGTGAAAAACATCCCAAACAGGTTCCAAGGGGGCTGAAGTTTTGATTGAGCTGTTGGAGAAACCACTTGAAGAAACTTAAGTGGCCCCACCCCACCCCACCCCACCCCACCCCACNCACCCACATTAGCAACGAGGCTTTCCGGGGTTTTAACCAAACAAAACTTATGGGCTGTTCAAGTGGGGCCCACTCGTAAAAGCAGGAGTTGTCCCCACTCCCGAGAGATGTGGAGGGAATGTTTTTGTGGCTTTCACATCGGACAGTCGCCACCAATACTCAACTAGACGACTAGTAGTTCGATACTAATATTTGCGGATTTGCCACTGCACGCGCGTCACGCGTGTAGGAACTGTTCATGCAGTGGTGTTAGAATAGAACCCATGGTCCCCACTCCCCGGGGGTGAGAATGAATCTGGTCCGGAAATCAATACAGGCAACTCCCCGATGGACGAATAGAATCCAATGGATACCATAGAATAGAAAAGTGAGAAAGGATTCACAACATGTAGGCATGTATGATGTAGCAGCCTGTCCTCCTAACCCTAATTGGAGGCAGGATTCAATCTCACGTCCCCATTACAACTAGCAGCAGACTTTAGCAGTAACCTAAATGACGTCCACAATCTACAACCATATATTCTTCATGTCCTATTTCAGGGTAAAATTGTAATTTTCTTCCCCAATTTCTAAACTTAATAAATACATACACAAATCATTAAAGAAAACATATATGCCATAAATATGGGAAATTATGTATTTTAATTCTTATATATATATGTATATTATTATTACCGTTTATTTTTATAAATGAGCTACACCAATGCCAAATAAGCATGGTGATTTCACCATCTACTTACTCTGTTTGGTTAGGATGTTAAGCACTTTAAATGCATTGGATTATGTCAAAGCTATTCTTATATAGATGCTTTTTATTTTTTTAGGTCTATGTGGCACCTAATACTGCTTAACTGCCTTGAATAAATAAGAAAAAGGGTAAAATACAAAAAAGTCTCCCCTGAAATTTCTGACAACCACAAAAGCCTCTCTTATAGTTTCATTTTAATAAATATCTTCCTTAAACTTTTCAAAAATTCGATACAAACCTCCCTTTTGTCACCATCTCAGACGGAAAACGTTAAACTGATGCACCAGTTTTTTTCCAAATATCCATTCTACCCTTTTATAAATGATTTTATATACAAAAGAGATTATTAATTTTGTATGTAAAATAATTTACAAAAGGGTAGAATGGGTATTTGGAACAAACTGATGCATCAGTCTAACGTTTTCCATCTGGGATGATGACGGAAGGGGGGTTTTGTTGCGTTTCTCAAAAGTTCAGGGGAGGTGTTTGTTAATGAAACTATAAGAGAGGTTTTTATTATCGTTAGACACTTTAGGGAAGGTTTTTTATATTTTACCCTAATAAAAAGTGAATATACAATACCATTTTAAACGATTTTCAAGATATAAAAACCCACAACACTAAACATGCTCTTAATAAATCATATATTTTGGCATTGCATTTTTTAATCATATTGTATTAAAAATTGAAATACATTCTTTTGGTACCAAATTTGCATTAAAATTTTGAAATATATATATGACTTTTTTCTTTGCATATTCAGAACCCAGAAGTTTAGTTGGGTACCATGCTCAAAATGGAAGGAGTACAAATGCAAACATGTAGAGTGCAAAACCTCAACATTTTAAAAAACGACTTAGAAATGGAGCCATTTTGGCCACCATTTTTTGGGTCGACAGTCCAATTAATGGATGGCCTGTTTTGACAAAAAATAAAAAATAAAAAATAAGAAAAATAATAAAAAATAAAATACGGCCATAACTGTTGAACGGGTCGACAGTTCGACTGCCTGGTCAATAGGTTGTTGACTTTTTAACAGTTTTTGGCCAAAGACTAGGTTTGGAGTAAAATGAAACTGGTTGCCTAGACAGTTCCCGGACCAAATAGTCTGACTATCCGAGTCAACGGTGGTTCAAAAACCATGCAAAACCTTATATTTTGTATGTATTTGCATTGTACATATTTACATTAATTGTACTCTTTGCAAACTGAGCCTTATTTTTTTTTTGGCAGCTTTCTAGAAATCTTTTTAGGCAGTCGATGACATAGGGTGCAAAGTAGGTAGGCGGATCTGAGTGGATCCAGCACAGTAAGAACCGGGTTCGAATTCAAGTATCCTCCCCCCATCAACAGATAATAATGTTCAGAGAAGCTGATTGTTGGTTCACTTATTAATTTGTGGGCCACAATCTACCTAATATCCGGTTTACTTAAAGCTATATGGGCCCAAAACTGATTCATGTATGCATCTTGGAGTCCATGTCCATGATACCATCTCATTTTGGATTAACCAACTGAGTAATAAGCCAAAGATGATTCTATAAAATGATTCCGAACTAAAAACTCTTCCTAATATTCCAATTCCATTTAATTACACATACAGAATCTAATGAATCAGAAAGGGAAGAAGAATAAAAAGGCTCAATGAGAGTTGGGCTAGGGGAAAATAAATAGCTTAACTGATACGTTATGGTCAGTTGGTTGATGGGAGTTCTCACAAGCCTATAAATACCCTCACCCATCTCTTCTTTAATGCATAGTCAAACTCAGCTCAGTTGATCCCTTGTTTAAGGTTCCCAATCCACTGAAAAAGGCTCCAACCCATCACTCCTTTTTATCTTTGTTAGGTCCAAGAAATCAAGTTAGGTCCATTCTTGCATTCTGAAAAGTGATTCTTTGTGCTGCAAATAGTGTTCTGATCCATTAGCAGACCATCTTTCCCTGAAATGAAGGTTATTGGAGAGAAGAGATATGCTTTATTTCTAGCATGTAAGGACTCTGATTATGTGAAGAAAGTGTATGGTGGGTATTTCAATGTGTTTGTTGATGCGTTTGGGGAAGAAGGAGAGGTGTGGGACTTGTTTAGGGTTGTAGATGGAGAGTTTCCTGACATGGATCAGCTTCAGAATTACAGTGGTTTTGTCATCAGTGGTAGTCCTTATGATGCTCATGGGAATGATCCATGGGTCCTGAGGCTTTGCTTTTTGATACAAGTATTGGATGCCATGGAGAAGAAAGTGCTTGGGATATGTTTTGGGCACCAAGTATGTTCCATCTAATTATCTATCATGTAGAAAAATTAGGGTTTTATTGAGGTTTTGTTGATTCTTTGTTAACATTAAATTAATTGTTTTCAGCTGTTGTGCCGGGCGTTGGGTGGCAAGACAGGAAGAGCTGATAGTGGCTGGGACATTGGGTTGAGAAAAGTCTGGCTGGTGGAGGATTTCTTCCCACCTAGCCTTGTTGCTGACTTGAATGAAACCCCATCTTTTCTTTCCATAATTGAGTGTCATCAAGATGAGGTACATCATCTCTCTATCTCTCTAATTATACTGCTGTAACTAAGCAATAGAATGATCAATGGAACAGGTATGGGAGGTCCCTCTTGGAGCTGAAGTGATTGCCTTCTCAGACAAGACAGGTGTAGAGATGTTTGCCCTTGGAGACCACATAATGGGAATTCAGGGTCATCCTGAATACACCAAGGACATTCTATTCAATCTCATTGATCGTCTGGTGAACAACAACTCTATAGAGGTAACCAATTGCTTTTCTTATAGTTCATTAGTTCATTAAGAAACAAAGATTTTCTCCATCGTTCGTCATCTAACCCTGAGGCCTGGGCTAACTAATGTCAGAGAGAGTTCGCTGAACAAACAAAATCAGTACTGGAGACTGCTGAACCAGACAGGATGGCTTGGGGGAAAATTTGCAAAAGCTTCCTTAAGGGGAGAAATATTTCACCAACTTTGGATATGTAATAGCTAGTGCTTTCTGTTGTCCAGCTTTTTAGTTCTGTTCAGTATAATAAGCCCAAGAAGATGGGATTTGTACAAGAGTTTGTAACCTAAGTTGTAATGGTAGTGTAAAAGCTGAAACGGGAATATGAATTTTAATTGTTTTACTGAATCGAATCCTTCTGAGTTCTGACTACATTTTGGACTGAATGGGCTAATATTCTCACAAGGGCCCACGAATTCACTGCTCTGTACGGATGGGAATATGTACCCTTTACATGAATGATGAATCTACGATCGGGAATGGCAAGCCTCACTAATGGGTAAACTCCCTGCAACTACGATATGCTTCTCATGTTCACCACTCAGCCCATCAAAATGAGGGACCAGGGCTGACAATGGGTCGGGCTTACTCGATGGATCCAAATATACCGAACTAATTATAACATTTCTGATTTCATGATTTTCTTATAATTTCTATCATATTTTCTGTTTAAAATGATAAATTTTATAGATGACAATATTAGTTAAAAATGTTTAATATATTAACATATCAATTCAGGTTAGTATTTTTCAATCAATTTTATTAATGTTCAAAGTTTAAATTTTAAGTTATTGTTTAAATAAAAAATATAGCTTTTAGTATAATTGGATCTATCGGGTTTGGACCCAATTAACCCGACTATTTACTGGGATGGTTATGGGTTTATGATTTTATCCTGATTAATAATCAGTTTAGGACTAATTCTACCAAGATCTGACCAATTGACATCCCTATAAGGGACGTGTCACTTAGTGAGGTTCTACTAATTCTTTCTCAACTATTCAAACTGAGTTTTATTTTTCCTAATCAAGGTTCTGTTTATTTGCAGTGCAAAACTGAACCAGAAACAAAATTTGCACTGGGTCAATTTTGCTTCCATTTGGTAACATGAATTGCACTCCTATCTGATACAAATAACTAGCTAACTGTACTCCTACCTCCATTCTCTTTCATTTAAAGTGAGAATTACATCATCTTGGTTTTATACCTTATTCACAAACAAATAACCCTATTCCTATCATTTTACTTCATATTTTATTCATCACAAAAAAATAAGGCAAAGCCAAATCCGAAACAAAAGTATACCAGAATATGAACTCAACCTATTTACACTGTCGAGCATTTACACCATTGCAAATTAAATTTACACTGCAAACAAACTGAGTGTTGGATGATATTAATCCATTCCACATGATATTAATTTGTGTAAGTTGTAACAAGTGATTCAAATCTAGTTTAAAAAAATGGTGATCACCATTTATAAATTTCAAAATATAAATAATAATTATTAAGATAAAACTGATTGTAATGTATTTATAATTATAACCTCGTCCATCTATAATTTGTTATAAACATTGAGGGCTCAAGGCCACTCAATCCAACAAGTTTAAACCTAGTCATCTCAATTCGTAAATGCAAGGAATCATAATATTAGCAGAAGGCTTTCATACTTCCTATGTCTTCTTTATGAGCCCTCCAATGCTTATCTCTTTACCAAAAAATTTATCAACTAGGCTAGATTGGTCCAATTCAATGTCGACCATTCAATCTATTCAAATTTATTTTGATTTAGATTGATTTTAATCCAAATCCAGTCCATTGACACATATATTCTTATCTTATATTAATGGACCAAATATTGGTTTAATCTAACTTAATCCAATATAAATTTGTTATGAACGGATCAGGTCCAATCCAATCTAATAAATATTTTGAACTGGATTAGTCCAATCCAATATATCTTGTAGGTCCATCTAATCCGTCCAAATTGATTTTGGACTGGATGGGGTCCAATCCAAAACCTATCCATTGACACCCTTAATGGTGGGCCATGGTTCATATGCTCAAGATGGATGCTTGTGGAGTAGTGGTGAGATGCTAAAGCTGGGGAGAAAGTGAAAATGTGGCACCAAAATCTGTGGCCTGTGGGTACAGATGCTGAACATTCCTAGAAGATTCATTTCGAATCATTGTTGTAGGCTGTTTGCAAGCACTGCGGGTGAAGTGTTAAAGGAAAATGAGGAGATAAAACCTGGCAACCTAGTAGAGGAAGGATGATACGTCTCAGAGTGAAAGTGGGTCTACCAAAATCTTTATTTACTGGACAACCTAGTAGAGGAGATAAAACCTGGGCAACCTAGATCATGCAGCACATTGAATATTGTCATTCAACCCCCAAGTCTCCTTTGCATTTCACCAACCAAGGCCTTCATCTACTTAAGTTTATTGACATTTGAAAAATTGCTCATTTGCATAGGTAACATTGAACTGAGAATGAACCTCTAAAATATATATATCAATCGTTCTATACAAAAAGTCAGTCATATCTACAAATAGTCCATTTCAAAAATCCATCAAATCTATAATAAGAGATAAAAGACCAGATTAGATCAAGGAACCCCCTATTAGATTCTGGAAACCAAGGTATCTTTGTAAGCAACCTATTTCGTTGGTTGGATCTATAAGAGATGAATTCAAAAGAGGAAATCACTAAGAAGTTGCTAATGTTTCCTAGCCCTAGGGCTCTATGCCATTGCCATGGTTTTGCAAATCAGACATGTATTATTTGAATATTGGACTGGGGCAGTGAAGATAGATCTTAAAACCCTAATAGCTAGATTTAAAAGAAAAACTTATAAGAGATCCATTTTATTTAGGGTTAGGTTAGGTTAATTTTGAGTGCCTGCAAAACCTATACCAGTCTATACCCAACTGTATGCAACTCTTGTTGTTAATATAAATTACATGCAACAAAAATAAAGTGAGAGGATGATAATTTAGTGAAGAGAATTCTATAACAAAAAGAAAAGGATTTTAATCAAGCCAACAAAGCCTCCACTTAGCACTATCTATACATCATTTTTAAGTAAGAGTTACTATAACCCCCATACATTTCTAATCACAATTATGAACATAGTTAGAACAACAAATGTAGAGAGAGTTACTATAGACTATGAAGTGTAGTTACATTGATCATTGGATAATATTTCTTAGATTTCTTAATAAATGGTTGAACTTTAGTGAATGCAAGTGGCCTTATGAGCTCCTTCCTTATTTTTCCAATTGTATACACAATTTTTCATACATGTATATTAATGGTCCATGAGGAATTCTGGAATCGCTCATCCATCATGTGGTTCCTCTCATTATGACCAATTGTGAGGAGGAAGAGTGCAAGTGATTCATTGATGGTGGTATTCCTAGTGTTATTCAAAACTCCTCTCATCGTAAGCAAGGAGGCCAGGTTTTTGAAGACATGTTCCATCCTAAATGATTTGTAGCATCTATCTGCGTGTTCTAAGTCATTGAGGACTTTTATCCACACATAAGTATGTCCAGTCAAAGAAGAAGTCATGCAATGTTGCCTTCTTGTTTGTGGACAATACAAGTGTAGTATGTAAGAAGTCATAATGAAGTTTATCATTTTCTCATCATCATCATCTGAATCAATGCTATGCCTTTTTTGTCGATATTGATGAGGATCCATAGAATATTGTTGTATGAAAAACTACAACATTATAATTAGTGAAATCAAAGTGCACATCAGACACCATGGTCATAACTAGCATATAATCATGTAAATACCAACATGTAACAAAAAGTTTCACCAATCCAAATGTGAGTGCATATAAGCATTAGAGGTCATTACTCATTACCGAAAAAAATAAATAAAAAAATACCATCATTCCAAAAAGTGTTCAGGTTCAACCAAGCACAAAAAGAAAGGAAAAGTCTTTTAGAAATCATGGATTTGATGGCTCCTCGTTCATTCCATAGAGCAAAAAACTCAACATTTGTAGGCATAACAAGGAAAGTGTTCCTCCATTTCTCTTCCATAAACAACTTGATTGCCCTGAAATAACATGTTGGAGATAATTTTTCAACCTGAAATCTAGAATTAAAGATTTCAATGCATTCCTCTATTTCCTCCTTCTCATGAGCCTTGTCAAGTCTATCCCTTTTTAGATTTCTTTTCTTTTCTATTTCTCAAATCTTTGACCTCTTTAATTCTATTAATCTTTCCTTTTGTACTGTAATCTCCTCCATTTCCATTTCCTGCTGCTTATTGATATCCTGTAAGCTTTCCTTTTCTAATAGTTCAAGTTTCTTCTTGTTGGACTCTTCCCATGAATTAATCATTAAATCAAGTCCGGGTGGAAGGTATTATTTCTTCCCTTTCTTCATGCTAGTGGGTGGGTTGCCAACTCTCCTCTTACGGTCTGACATTTCTAATACATCATCGGTGGGGTCAATAGTGTATGTATTAGCAAGAGATTCCCTAGTTTCTAGTGTTCCTTGATCATCTAACTTGACAAGTGGTGGTGGGCTATCTGAAATTGGGACATGATCATCAAGACCCATTTCAAGATAGTATCCCATGTCTCCGGTTGCCTGTGTTCCTCCGAAAATGTATTCTAACTCATCCCAATGACAATAAACTTGTGTCTTAAATGATCGTGCCCAATGATGAGTCTGCACTATATAAGAAATTGATTATGTTTTATACCATTCTAAATCAAAAGTAAATGAGTGGGTTTAAGGCAAATTACCTTCATTAAGCTTTGCCAGACTTCTTCATTTGCGGTAGGATTTTTCATCAATGGATCTACAATCACACTTGTGTGGTTAAGGAGCGTTAAGTACAACTTTCAACGCTGTCTAAGTGCATTATACTTGTTTTTAAAATGAGCATGGACATAACTCTTGTTATGTTTCTCATTAAATTTCTGATGTATGTACTTCCACCCTTCCATGTTAAAGGAAGATGTAGGCCTTTTGTTTTCCCTAATTTGGTCCACCATAAGATTAATGAAGGTCTCCTCCTCTGCATCAGACCATTGTGCATTGTTGGGACCTAATTTGAGTTCTTCACTATCTAACTCGGTTGCCATCCTGCTATCAAACCCACTAAGCTTAATTTTGTTATTGTGAATAGTGCTCTAAAGACTTTAATGGGGTTATGAAATTTATCAACCAATCATTTAATAATGCTAACATAACAAATAAGTCCTCAATTAAAATATCACAATATCAAATTTTTGGCTATCAAGACAAAGAAGATGTGTTTCTCTACTTATTTGTGTCATATCTAATGTGTTTATGCTATCAGGCACTGTTTGTCAAAGGTAACTATATGATCTTTCTACTGATATAATTTATCATAGCTAAATCACATAACAAACATAATATATACAAATTGCTACTGATAACTATAAATATAAACATAATAAATAGAAGTGGACAAGTATTCGCTTTTTCGAAAAAAAACAGTTTAGACTTTGGACAACTTGGTATTTGATTTCATGGGAAAGGAAAATAACACACATTATAATAATCTGTGTGCAGACTATAACACACCCTATATTAATCAGGGAATCATAGCTTAAATATATGATAAGCCGAAAGTATGAAACTCTGACATGCATTTAAACTGAAGTCTAATGACTCAAAACCCCTAAAAGACAACTTGGATTTAGAAAACTTACTCATGGGAGGATTTGATATTGAAAATTGGCCTTATGACCTTAAAATTCTTAAATCCAATTTATTGCTACTATTCAATCAATTAGTTGATTCCTAAATGGTGATTCCCAAATACCGATTACTCCTTCAAACATGTATTAACTGAATTCATGAAATATATTTTTTTGAAAATTTATCTTCTAAAATAGAATTAATTATCCATTGCGGTATGGATCTTAGAAAAACAATAATTATGATAGCATTAAATTAGTGATATGTTTATAGAACTAAATGTGCCATTTAGTTGGGGAGTATCAGCTATCTTCTCTCATAGTATAAATGTTATCATGAATAACAATGCCTTTGTGAGAACAAATTAATCTGAGGTCTTAACAACTTTTTGAATTCTTTCATTCATTCTTTTTGTGAATCAAACTGCACTTGATTGAACCAATGCCTCATTCTACCTTTTGGTTAAGGTGTTTTGATATTAATGATCTATATTAAAAGAAGTATGTAATTTTCAAATGTTTTATTTCATGAAATTGAAAATGCATATTTCTTGATACAACAATAGTGAGGCGATGAACAAATTGCTTCTTTTCTTGTGATCGGTTGTTGTTGCTCCATTTTTTTTGACAACATCAACCCACTTTACAGAACTGGATAGAAGGAAAACTCAACCTCTAAAACTCAAACCAACTTTCTTTCTCTGTGCTTCAATTACTACTATCCTGCTGCTCAGCCTTAGAACTCAGAAGCCTCTTCCACAAACAAGATCAACAGCTTAAACCCCATTTCTCTTTTTATCTCTCATGGTCATCATCCCTGCTACTCTCATTTTGTTTCTTTCTCGACCAAATAATGGAAGAGCTGAAAAATGACAGGAAATGTTCTTCTAAGGCTAGGAGGTTTAGAGGGAGCACAAAACCTAATCAATATCAATATCAACATCACCTGCTACAACATTCCTATCATAATGGGTTTTCCTACCAAAATCGGTACCAGGCATTCCGAGGCCTTCTTCCTCTACCTCCTCCAATACTTCTTCTGCAACTACTTGTAACCCCATTGCCCCATTAAAACGAGAACTTGAGATTGAAAACCCATTTGCAGAAAACTTCATGGAAGTAAAACAAATTTACACAGACCACCTCTTACGATACCTAGGTCCCAGTTTCAACAACTACACAAGGTAGTTTCTTTTACTCAGTTATTTCATTTTTATTCTTTATGTCTGTAAACCAAGTTACTATTGACTGATTATATAGTAATAAGGACAACCTAAACTCCTTTTACAAGTGAAAACAAATGCTTGAATGATAAAATGAGTTTACAATCTAGAAATGATATTTACAATCCAGAGCATTAATCCAAAAATGATAAAACAAGTTTACACAAAAATGATAATCCACCAAACAACTTAAATGATAAAACAACATAAATGAAATGCTTCTATTCCCTGAAATATTTTTCTTACATCTATTTCCTTTTGAATGATAATCCACCAAACAACATAAATGATAAAACGATTTTACTTAGAGATCACAGAGCATCAACCGTGAGAGGAAAAAAAAAGTATAGAAACAAACCTCCTCCAGTGACGACCAACCTCCTCCTCTGACGATAGTGATGAAGAAAATGACTAGAGGTTACAGAGCATTAATTGTAAGAGGAGAAAAAACTTTCAACGGTAAGAAGAAAATGAGTAGAGGTAAAACCCTACCACTCATTGGGTTAGAATGTTCTGGTGGGCTGAGAAGCATTGGATCATTCTAACTAGTGACAACTCATTTGACAAGTAAGCACCACATAGGATACACATAATTGCCATATCAAACAACCGTTGGGGGCAACAGTTCACCGATGCAATTTGATGTTTCATGAAACGACTGTGTCCCGATTTATAATGCACAACCGTTTTTCAGCATTTCTTCAAAAAACGCTTGAACCCAACAATTATATATGTGGGTGTTTGTGGAATCACCTACATGGATCCAATGTGGCACCATTTTTCAGAAAAACAACCACGCTTCCAAACATCCTCTTGGTGTGTGAGAGCTTCTTGCAATGCAATTATTGAGAAAAAGAGACTTTTTCTTTCTAAGCAAGGCTATTTATAGCCATGGATTAGGGCTGCCACCTCAGCCCACTTTGCTAACCAATCCCACATGAGTAGGGTGTTGGGTTAGGACAAACTCCCATACATGCAATATTATGTAGGAGTTAGTGGTATTATCAATAGGACCACCCTATTACAATGGGACATGGGCCATATTGAACTTAGTACACTTGGATATTTGGGCCATTAAGTCATATTTATATAGACTTGGGCCTTGGGCCCATAGAGGCCCATATTAACTTGTGAAGGCTTCCATATAATTTAAGCTCACTTATTTGACTTAAAAATTCACATGAATGGTGACCTGTTTAAGTGTAAAAGTTAATTGAAAGGGTGTTTAATAACAAAGGAAAGTTATTGAAGAAAGATAACAAAAAGTGAAGGGTGGAGCTAAAAAGAGAGTGTGCCAACCTGAACGGGGCAAGCTTCTATGACACTATGATGCTATGGTGTTTGTTGGTCCGTACATTGTATTATATCATCAAATGGGTGAGGAGGAAAGTGTATTCGGGTACTGTGACCCACTTTTCTTTATTTCCTAGGTCAACCCGAATATACTATTAATAGGCTACTCGTATTTTTTTTTTTTACTTTATTAACCCATTGAGAATAATTGTTAGGTCCTGTTTGTTTGTAGATAAATATGTATGGGAAAGTTGGTCAATGGGAAAAAGTTATTCATTAACCAATTTTTTCATGTTCTTTTTATATTAAGTAGCGGATCCCATGATAAAGTTACCCTTGCTTTCCTAGGTAAAACTTACCCATTTCCCACCTTGGAAAAATTTTTACAAAACATAATGGAACCATTTTGCCCGTTTTAATATTTGCTTTTTGTGGGTAGAAATGTCATTTTATTATTTACTTGGGAATCCTAAAAGTCAAAAGAACATGGGCAAGTGGGACTGGATTTGGTCCAATTCAATCCAGTCCAATGTGAGCCCATTACAAATGGACCTGGTCCAATCCAGTCCAATAAATATTTTGGACCATTTTGGACCAGTCTAGAGATTGTCCAATTTGTTCAAATTCCTGTTAATTTAGATTGGTTCCAACTCAAACCTCAATTGACATTTATGTTCTTAGTTTCTATTAATGACCAGATATTGGCTCAATCCAATATAAATTCACTATGAACGGACCAAGTCCAATCCAATATGTCATATTGGCCCATCTAGTTCGTCCAAATTCAATATGTCTTATTAGTTCGCCCAATCCATCCAAATTGATTTTGATTTGGACGAAGTCCAACCCAAAACCGGTTCATTGACACCCCTAGGTAAACTGCACTGTTACAAACGAATAAGGCCTTAGTTAAAATACCCAATTTATGGATAATGGGTCTCGACTGTTTGACAACTCTTGGATAATAATTTTGGTAATTATTATTTTTGAATAATTGTTTCTTAATTAAATGATATCATATCTGAATATTAGTAATTAACTAACAATAATATTTTATATTTTTAATAACAATTACATTGTTATTGTATAATTAATGAATAATTACTGATAAATTACTGAATTATTGTATATTTTTCAATATAATTACTAAAAATTTATATTGAAAATGTTGAAAATTAATTAATTGGATCAAATAATTACTAGAAAATTAATAGTTAAGAATTATTGAATAATTACTGATATTTTTTATCATATCAATTTATGAAATATTTTTGGTAACATCAGTTTATTTTAATAAATTTAATTTTTAGTAATATCAATTATTTTAATAATTTCAGTAATTTTTGGGGAAAAATAAATTTCAGTGAAAAATCAATTTCTTTTTTCCATTTTCAGTATTTTTAATTTTTGAAATTTCAGTAATTTTTTATATTTTCATCAACTTAAATGCGAACTAAAGTTCAATAATGTTACCCATTAATAAAATAATGGTTGGGTTGTGTTTGGATTGGCTCACCCAACTTGGGAAATGGTTATTTTGCTCGATAGGGCCCATGTGTGCTAGTTTGGGCCGCAAATTGGGTACTCAGTTAATGGATTGGATAATTTAATTAACAAAAGAGGAGTTAAACATAAATTTATCACATTTTTAATTCATTGTTAATTAGCAGAAATTAACCATGAATTGAAATTCTGTAAATTAACCATAAATGTCATTAACTATAAATTTCACTAGAAATCCATAATTTCATTAAATTAATAATTATTTATGATAATTAATGATAATTTCCGTATGATCTTATTGTTAGATTTTGGATTTTCCCATGCATTGTCTTTTCACGCAGGCTGTCGGCTTTTTAGAAGCTTAGCAGTCCATGTTTGGTCTTTTCCTATTTGGCTGGGAAAAGTTTTAGCTACCGAAAGCCATAGCCCCGAAATGGCGTGGAAAGCCTGTTTTGGACTATTTTTTGGAAATTCCAAATGGAGTTTTTTGCCTTTTTTCAAATTGTCTTCATGCAAAAAGACGCATAAATAAACACACCTTAACTAAACGATCTTCAAGCTGTTAAGATTTTGGTACAAAAATTCACATTATATTTTGATTGTTAGAACTTCCAAAAGTAGCTTCACCGCAAAGTCAATTTCTGAGCTCAATATAAGCATTTTTAAACTTTCTGATTTTCCCACCATACATAACTTTACGGTTTTCTGTGTGGAGCTTATGTTGCAATGCCAGAAGTCACTGCGTGAAAGAACAAACAGTGAACTATATCCAGTTACTTGGGCTCCTCGGTTCGTAAGGCCTCTGGCTGATTGTAGCAGAGAATCAGAGACTTGGGATGGAATCCTACCTTCCAGGAGAATTGATGGGTTATGGGTTACGCCTTGATGAATACAATCTATGTTATCACTTTTATTATATCAGTTGATTGGTTAAAAAATTTACTTTGCTATAATGTCTTTCCAATATCATAGTCCAACCCATACTAAAAACTTTTCAAACTTGATCAACCTGCCCAAGCCCAAGTTTAGTCCAAACTATGTCGGATTAAGCTTTTTTCGGTAAACTCAGTTTTAACCTCAGATTGGGCCAGGCCCAAGCCCACCCAAGGTCTAGGTCTTACCTTTGGGCCTCTGTGTTGACCATGCACCTGATCCAAGCCTCGTCCAAGTAAACTCAAAGTAAAGTCGTCCCCCCTCCACTCAACCACATCCCAGTCAAGAATGTAAAGCCTTTCTTAAGTGTATACAGATACCCAGGTCAGGCCCCTTCTGAGTTGGGTCAATCGACTCAATCTCAATCCTATCAAGAAAAAAAAAAAAAGCAATGACCCAGTCTCAGTCTCTGTTCAATCTGTCAAGAGTATTCAGTACGGCATCCATCACTGACCTCCACTGTGCCGCAATTGATTACTGTTCTAACAATGGCTTGAGGGCAGAAGAAAGAAGCAAAATGCATGGCTTGAGTCTTTGAGTTCACATAGGGTAGTGACTAGTGAGTTGTTGGTTGTCGCTCTCCCAACCTCCTTCGCCATTATTTATTAGCTCCCCACTTACCAAATCGTACCTTTCACCTGTAAATTAAAGAACCCTAGAATCTAGATTGATCTCAACACAGAAGAGAATGAACCTGGCTTGTATACCGTCCACAACCAATAAAGCATAGAGTCTAGCTGGTTGACTCAGAGAATCAGCTGCAACTTCAGTTCTAACTTCTAATGCTTCTATTTCACGTTATTTATTAGTTGTCAAACAGTACCCCCGTTTTCTTTGGATAGATAGATTTGGTTTTAAAAGGGGTTTCTTCAAAACTAGAGAAATCTCGCCAAAGGTTTTACAAAATATATATGATTACTTGACCTGTAGTGGAGGGGTCATTACAGGAGCAAACGAAGAAGTCAATTGTTCATTGATGCCCAATTGCCCATTATTAAATAATCTCTAAGTAAATGAAGGCTCAGCTCATTGTTATGAACTTGCAAAATTACTTGGATTAATAGCAAAAGAAATTAAAGCATTTCTTTTCTCTTTTTCAATTTTAACAAATAGAAGTTGAGTGCATTCATGGCGGGCCCGTGAGTTGGATAAATAATTAATGCTACTTGGGTATTGGATATGCTTCTGATACATTGACACTTGAATGATTCATTGAACAACAATTTGAAAATGTTGGTTTTCTTTTCTCGTGTGTTTGACAAAAGAGAACATTCTATAAGATACATTATGAATTCCATTTTTTATTAATTCTTCCTTTCCTATGTATCTGAAACTCAATCTGGATTTCTTTTAGCAATAGTTTTTTGGCTACAGTCCAGGAGATCCATGCTTTTAATTAATTTCAGACTGATGAGCCAGGTTCTCATCTTGCAGGCATCGGCCTCTGACTGTAATGTCCTATTCAGCATTATGAATTCCATTTTCTGGGTTGGGCTTCATTGAGCATTTGTTAGATTTTGAATGAGTCCGAGCCTAAAACCAAAGTCTGAGATGTAATTTAAATTCTTCAAATCAGGCATTCCCATTTGCAACCCTTAGCTTGGAACATGGTTTTTCTGTTAACAGATTTAAAACCTGGTTTTAAAGCTTAACAAATCAACCTGGAGCATGGTTGAGTCAACCTGCTAGCTCAGCAAAATGACAAAGTTGGATTATTCAAACTCCAGTAAGGGTTGCTATAAATTTAAATCATAGGTTAACTGAATCGACTCGTTCAAGCTTGAGAAAACTTCAGCAGATTATTGATTCACCTTGTCATGAATATTTTTATTGAATTAAATAATTAATCAATTTATTTCTGGATGTAAGGAAAAGGTTTCTTAATTGTCTCAGATAGGGAAGCTCACAAGACAACCTCTCAGCCATTTCTGTCACATGAAACAGTGTCTACGGTTCATCCAAACTTCTATACTGCGTAGTGGACCATTTGTAGAAATAAAAACTACCCAAATTTTTAATATTTCGCTTTAGGAAAATCCAGCATGTAGAAACACAAGATTAAGTTTTTGAGCATTGAAATTAATTCATCAATTAAGGTTGAAGAGAGGATGAGGAGAAAATTATTAAGGAATTTCACAAATTTATCGAGAACAATCTCTCTTATTTTCTTTCAAACCAAACATAGCCTTAATACCTGCCAAATATTTCTAATATAAACTATAATTTTTGAACCATCATTGACCCAGATGGTCAGATCATTCGGCTTGAAAACTGTCCAGGCAACCAATTCCGTTTCACCCCTGAACTGGTCCTTTGCCAAAAAGCTTTGACTTGGTCAGGAATCCACTAGCCTGGACGGTTGAACTGTTTTTTCTGAACAATAATTTTTGGCTATTTTTTATTTTAATTATTATTATTATTATTATTTTATTTTTTAAATTGCAACGAGCCATCCGTTCAAACTGGATGGTCATGTACCCAACTTTATGGGCTTCTAAGTTGTGGTCTTGTGGTTTATAGTAAGGGCATGTTCATTTTATGGTAAATGTTAGGGGGGAGAGGTTTTGTTTTTTATTTTTTGTCAATAACCGATTTATTATAAGATACTTATGAAGCTTTTTCACATCCATGCCCCTAAAGGGAAGTTGGTAGTGAAGATTCATATCCTTACTATATGCCTATATTGTGAGCCATATTATTTTTTTAGTCTATTTACATACTTGTGTGCCTTGGGCTGATGTTTGGGGATGGCAAAAAATGTTTGCAACCTTGGGGTCCAACTTTGCATTCTCATGTGCTCTTCTATTTCTAGCTTCCCATATCAGCAGAAGTACAATAGCAACCTTCTCCATCACATGCCTTTGTTCAAACTTTGTTAGAGATTTGAAATGCTTGAAGGTCCATTCATTTATTACTTCATGCGGTCTTCTTGAATCAGTAACATGGTAAAAGATGTTAAAGTGTAGCACAACCCAAATAGCTCTTGCAAAATGACAAGAGGAGAAAAAAGGGTGTAGTAGAGGTTCTCTTTGAGATCCACACACAAGACAAATTTTATCTTTCCCATTTAGAGGATATAATTTAGGGAGAATGACCGATATCTCCAGTGTCAGAATTTGTAGGTTCAATGTATGGCCGGGATAGGTGTTAGGTCGGAATTGATGCTAATTTACAGGTGAACGTGGGTGTATAAAATGTATGTATCAGTCCATTTAAATGTTTATAGCCCTGCAGTGTAAATCAGAAATCTGCATTGGACAAATCCATACTTTTCTGTATAATTTATCCCTTGTAGGGATAGATAGCCTCACAAAAAAAATCCCAGAAGAAAATTTGAAATCTGAATGGAATTTTTAACTTCCATATTGATTTCTATTCCACCGCCTAATGGCAACAACTGGGAAAGAGATGTCAGTAGGAATTTATTTAACACTATACTTGTGACATTGTGAATGTCTCCACAAGGGCTTGTAAGTTCCACTGTCCATTTGGCTTTAACATATCTTTTATCCTTAAGGCCCTGTTTGTTTTTTGGTAAGTTATTTATCTAGGTAAATGCATTTATCCGGGTATGTGTTTTTCAGAAAAGATTTACCCGAGTAAGTGCATTTACCCATATTCTTTTATTTCCCATGCAAATAATTAAGGTAATGTCCATTTTAGCCATAAAAATCCATTATTAAAAGGGGTATATTTGTATTCAAGTGTTGGTAATTTTTCTCACAAGTGAGAAAGTTACTTATCCACCTAGGAGATGGGTATCACTTATCCGGGTAAATGATACCCAAGAAAGTAAACCTTCCCTGCTCCTCACATAAATCTGAAAAAAGAATATGAATTTTTTGATCAATGGGAATCAAAAATCCCATTGACCAACTTCCCCCCCCCCCCTCAAAATCTAAAAAAAGAATACCCCCTAAGGATTTTGCATTGTTTAAATGGAATCAAGCTTGGGGTTAGGGTATCCTCCACTAATTGAGGGTACCCAAGGGTCATGAAGTAATGACGCAACTCACCATTTTTTATCTGCTAATTTTGCGTTCCTTTTGCTACCACTAGTATTTGTCTCCACCAGCAAGGCAGCAAGAATGATATTGTTTTGGTTTTACAATAAATATGGTTCTTGCTTCAAATATTTTGCTCTAACTGCCTTAACCCATAATGTATTTGATTCAGTTAAAAGTTTGGGGAGAGTTGGTCAATGGGAAAATGGTTCCCTTCTTTTTGTGGATTTATGTGAGGCCCACAAAAGAGTTATTTTCCCAGGGTATATATCCCTTATCTAGGTAATTGATACTCTTCTCCTTATAGATAAGTAAAATGAGACACTTTCCAATTTTGCCTTTTAAGAATAAGATTAATGGTCATTACCTCATTCAAGTGAGAAATAAAGGAACATAGATAATGGTTCCCATTTACCAACAACCCCACCATCTTTTCTTGGGTTCATGTGGGGCCCACAAAAGAGTTATTTTCCCTAGGTATCTATCACTTATCTTGGTAAGTGATACTCTTCTTCTAAGTGGATAAGTAAAATGAGACACTTTCTAATTTTGTCTTTTAGAATATATATGTTTGGTTTGAAGGAAAAAGGTAGGGAAATATAGGGAAATTAACCTAGGTAAGGTTTGTAAAGGTTTCACTACATTTCCTTTCTATTTCCTACTTTTTCCTTCAAACCAAACACAACCTTAAGGATAAAATGGTCATTATATCTTTCAACTGAGAAATAAAATAACATAGATAAAAAGTATTTTCCCAATAAATGGCTAAAAGAAAGAAAAACGTAAAAGGGCCCAAATAATTAGACCTGAGAATGTAACCCAACTTTCTTTTTATTCTGGTAAACACATTATTTCATAAGTCAATATCTTAATTTAGACCCATTCAATGCTGGTTAACCACCCACTGAAAATGGAAGTTATATACATTTACGCGGACCCAAGACCATTTTCAGGGGTCACCCAGACGAGCACCCAAGACCTGTATATTTTATATTATTCAGGTAAGCACAACAACAAAAGAATTATATCATCTAGGAAAGCTAACGGCTCAGTTTTTACGTACGTTTTGGTCATTTGGATTTTGCTCCACTGATCCCACAATCCTTATAAATACATAACCCTCAACCCTCAGAATACAGTGTAAGTCATATCTCCTCTCCCCTCCTGGTTCAAATCTGGTGCAGATCGACTGCAGAAGTCTCCAACTCCCCTACTGTCTCTCCTCTTCAGCTTCCAACCAATTAAAGTTGGAGTGTCATCCTTATTACTTTCTTTAGAAGCTCTGTTTTGTCCTTCAAATCTCTTTATCCATCTATCTAGCTTTCTAAAATGAAGTTTGTAGGAGAGAGGAGATTTGCTCTTTTACTGGCAGCTAGAGATTCTGATTATGTGAAGAAAGTGTATGGTGGGTATTTTAATGTGTTTGTTGATGCATTTGGGGAAGAAGGAGAACAGTGGGATTTGTTTAGGGTTGTGGAGGGAGAATTTCCTGACATTGATGAGCTTCACAAGTACCATGGCTTTGTGATCAGTGGCAGCCCTTATGATGCTCATGGCAATGATGCCTGGGTTCTGAGACTTTGCATCTTAATACAAACACTGTATGCAATGGAGAAGAAAGTGATTGGAATATGTTTTGGTCACCAAGTATGTCGCAGTTAACTATGTACTCAGAGAGATTATTTCAGTTGATTAGTTGTAGTTAATATTTGTTAATACTTTTGTTTGTTGATTTTTAGGTGTTGTGCCGAGCTTTGGGTGGTAAGGTAGGGAGAGCTTACAGTGGTTGGGATATTGGGTTGAGGAAAGTCAGACTGGTGGAGGATTTCAACAAAAGAAGCTCTGTTGGTGGCTTTACTGAAATCCCTCCTTTCCTTTCCATCATTGAGTGTCATCAGGATGAAGTATATTCTCTCTCTCTTTATATATATATATATATATATATTTATATATCTATCTATCTATCTGACTAGTAAAACATCAACTTAATTAGCATTGTCTGTATCTAACTTCAGGTATGGGAGGTCCCTGTTGGAGCTGAGATAATAGCCTTCTCAGACAAGACAAGAGTGGAGATGTTTACCCTTAGTGGCCACATATTAGGCATCCAAGGTCATCCTGAGTACACCAAAGACATTCTATATAATCTCATCGATCGTCTCGTCAACAACAACTCTATAGAGGTAACTGAGTATATGCTTGGAATTTGATACTTGATTATAAAATGTTCCCTCTAAAGCTATCAAATTATCTAATTGGGCTGTCTAATTATTGCCAGAAAGAGTTCGCTGAGCAAACAAAATCGAGATTGGAGATTGCTGAACCAGATAGGAAGACTTGGGAGAAGATTTGCAGGAGCTTTCTTAAAGGAAAATAGCTAGATATCACGTTTTAATACAATAAACTCTGTAACAATAAATGTAATAAAGATCAACTCATGCAAGAGATTGTAACCCAAGTTACAATTAACATGTAATGATCCGTACTGGGAGTTTGTTACTTTATCTAGTTTTAATTGTTTCAATCAATGAAGGGACCATTCTGACTGCACTAAAGATTGGCTGGGACATCACTCTCAGGACCCAAGAATTTAATGCTTTGTTTTTATTAATATCATGGATATCTAACTTCTTGGCAATTTCTTCAGTACACTCTGCCTGGGTAAGTGGGTACACATGCTTCTAAATCTCAGATGATCGGAGCACAACATTTAATCATTCACGTAAGAGATGGACTAGGTCAAAGATCAGAATGATCATGTAACTGCATCTCTCAAAATTTGGATGATGATGCTTTAACAAGGATGCAGTATTTTAGTCTAGTCACTATAGATGGAAACAGGGCTAAGATATCTGGAAAGAAGAATAGAAAATCATTCTCTTTTTATATTTTTTGCCAGGTGGCAGAGTTTAGTTAATTTGTTATTTATCCAAGCTATTATAATATGGAAACAAAACCCTTGTCAGTATTACGTGAAGAAATTAAACAAAATTTTCTTAAAATGGGAAAAATAGGATTAATTGAAGGCAATAACTGTTCAGCAGGAAGAAAATTGGGATGGAGATTGGAACACGAGATGTGCTGATATGGCACAAAGAGATTTTTTTAATATATGGAATAAATTTTCAATAAAAGCATATAGTGTACTCTTTTGTTTAGCTTTCGTTTTTTCTTTAAACATACTCTTGTATAGCTTAAGTTGATAAGGAGAATTAAAAAGATAGCACATTGTAGAGCTGTGACCGTGGAGGGATGAGCTAAAAGACATGTGGGGACCATTATAGTTGATAAAGGCAATTTTTGGTTCTTATTATTATCAATAAAAGTAATTTTTTTAACATAATTTTTAGAATTGGGTAATTTTTTTTTAAAAAATATTAAAAAAGGGTAGAAATACTTTTCATCTCCTTTCTCTTTCAGACCATCAAACAAATGTCCCCATCTCCAGTTTCTTTCTCTTTCTTGAGTTCGCATCATGTAAACCCATGAGTTCATGGAACGTGTGAACCCAGAATGGACCACGTTGGCATTTTGAATCTATGATAACGTTAATGGACGTTCGAAAGAAACCCAATTGAACTAGAAGAACAAATAAAAAACGACTCTTCTTCTCAATGTTGTTCTTCGCTTCAAGGCTTTCTTTTGGAAGTGCTCCAAAAGGGAAAATGGCAACCCTCTCTTTTTCCCATTTCTGGCACGGGTTTGGCATCGGTGGTAACAACACACTTTCTACCATGATTATTTCCGAGTATGCCAACAAGAAGACTCATGGCACCTTCATTGCTTCCGTCTTCACCATGCAAGGATTTGGGATCTTAGTTGGTGGGATAGTTTCAATCATCATCTGCTGCAATCAAGGCCAAGTACTCCTCTCCAGCTTACAAAATTGACGTCAATGCCTCAACTGTCTCACAAGATGATTTCATATGATGCCTTATTCTGATGTTTAGTTTGCTTGCTGCTATGACTTACTACTGGTGTATGAAAATGCCCAAGACTGCTCGGTACACAGCCCTTGTCGCCAAGAATGTGAAGTAGGATGCATCCGACATGTCCAAGGTCTTTCAGGTTGAGATTATATCCAAACAGAAGGTCAAGCACATTATGGAGGGCAACGACAACTCATTTGGCCTATTCTCCAAGGAATTTCTTAATCGGTGTCGCCGTGGCCTTTATCTGCTCGGAACCACCAGCTCATGCTTCTTGCTAGACATTGTGTTTTACAACAAGAATTTGTCCCAAAAAAGACATCTTTAGCGCAATTGGGGTGGACCCCCCTTGCAAAGACGATGAATACCATTGAATAGGTCTTCAGAATTGCAAGGGCATAGGCTCTCATCACTTCATGCAATATTGCTCCAGGGTACTAGTTCATGGTGGCCTTCATTGATCGAGTGAGAAATTTTGCAATTCAGTTGGTGGGTTTCTTCTTCAATACAGTGTTTAATCCATCGAAATCCTATTTGCATCTGTTTTGCTTGAAACAATCCAACAACTACAAGGATGAACAAAAAAAGTAGAGATTTATAATCAATATTTATTAATCTTGAGAGAGATTTGTTCGGTGGTTTGAATGAGAAAGAAGATGAACAATATTTTTGCCCTTATTTGATATATTTTTAAAAAAAAATTAACCTATTTTAGAAATTATATTAAAATGATTATTTTTATTGATTTTAGGGCCCAAAAGTTGCCCTTACCAGCTATAACCCCATGATTTTAACCTGATGATCGACTTCTTTTATTTCCTTTCTTTTATTGGATGTGGGGACCCATTGATTTGTGGATCTTCTGTCCACAAATTGTTCCACATCTCTACTCACAGAACACCACTACCTTGTATTGAGAACATCTCTTCATGAATGACAAGGGGGATATTCCCAATAAACAGCTATGATATCCCATAAGTAGCGATATGGGAACAACTCGTGGGGAGCAGATCCAAACCCATTATAAAGGTGTTAATACACTATTGCATAGCTTAACTGTATAGCTTATTTCACATAGAACTGAAAAATGGACTTTCGATTTAATTAGAGAAATGATCTATAGATAAAAAAGTCAATAAAAGGTTGAGCAATACTAAGCATACATTATTTTTTAAAAGAATTTATGCCTATATTTTTTTATGGTATCTTTTACTGGGCTTTTATATCCTAATGCATTATTTTTTTAAATTCCCATTTTACCCTTCTACCTATCAATTCATATAAAGATTTATTAAAATACTCCCAAAACAACTTTTAACTTTTAATTGAAAAGGTTTTATAAGTTAAATTGAAAAGAGTAAAGTAATTTTATTCATACCCATCAATAATAAAGTTTGAACGGCAAATCTGACATTTTGAATTATGTTGAAGGATGCCTAATGAGTAGTAAGGGAATTTTGTAATTCGATTCTCTGTTACTGAGATAATGACCGAAGGGAGGTAATTGCTGTTTTTTTTTTGTTTTTTAAACCAAAGGAAAGTGAAATCTCAGGAGAGGTTTTTATGATTTTAGAGAAGATTTTTATATTTTTATATTTTATCCACTACTAACATTACATTACTTGTAGCTAATGCATGGGGCCTTTGGCTCATGCATCTCTAGCGGTGGATCTCGAACATTATCTTCAATTACACTAATAAATGGTCCATGGTGGAATCACACAAAATTCAGATCAAACAAAGATGCATTAATTATAGATTTTCTAATTTTGTGATGTGGACTAGTTTTATGGGTTGAAGGTCGTTGTAATTAATGTCATGAGATAGTTTATAACTATAGAAGCATCAAATAGTTGTAGCATTAAAGAATCTTGAAATTGGGGACAATGGGGATATGCTATAAATTCCAAAGAATCCATGAAACTCCACTTTTAATACTGTTTCAAGTTTGACAAAAAGGATTTATCTATCCTACTATAAAAAGTGGGAATAGTTCCTGAAGGCTTTTAGATTTTTTGGACTAAAATATTCCTGTCTTTGAATTTGGTTTTTATGTATTGTTAAGGAAAAATAATAATTTAAACATTTATTATGTTTCATCTCATTAAATCTCATATTTAAGGTATTAATCCTCATTTTCTTTCATCTATTAAAAAGAAAAAAAACCTCTATTATGTGTTCTACAATGCATTGATCCAAACCCCCCCTCTCCAGGGAATTCTTTAAAAGTTTAACACTAATGGGGCGAGTTCTAATGAAAAAGCTTCTAGTGATTGTATTTAGGGGTGGCCACAAGCCGAATTCCTCACGAGCTTGGCTTGTGAAAAACTCAGTTCGACTCGGTTTTAATTGAACTTCGAGTCGAGTTCGAATAGCTACATATATATAATAAAATATAAAATTATAGAAAATAATATATATAACAAAAATATTATATATATAATGTTTTTATTTTTTATATAATAATAACTAATTATTATAATTCTTAATTTTTTAAATATCAAATAAAAAATATTTTTATATATAATTTTTTATTTTTATAAAATATTTTTTCTCAAATCGAGCTCAAGCCAAACCAAACTCAAGCTTATGAGTTTTTGATTTGTGCTGAGCTCAAGGTCAAAGTTCTAATTCGAACCAAGCTTGAGTATGAACCTTGTACTATCTTGGCAAACTGAGTTCAAACCTCATACTATTCCGCTTGGCTCGAATCCATTCATAATTGTATTGTTCGGGATCATCTCGGTGATTTCATCTTGGGTCGAGCTATGGTTGTTAACTGTTCCTCCCCTGAAGAAACTGACTGAGGCGGTGGCTATCTTTGAGGGTTTGAAGCTTGCGATTGCCTGGAAGCTTGACAACGTCTTTCTGGAGAGTGACGTGTTGACTCTGATCCCCCGTGGAAAGCCGCTTCGGTTTTGTCTGTCTGATTGTATTCCCTTGCCATTAGTATTCCCTTATAGTTAACTTTAGAAAAGATTCCCATGCTACAGTCATGTGTGTGTTTAAATATTTCTAAAACCTCAAATTGCCCTTATGTCATTTTATGAGACTAATTTGTAGAAATTTGATAAAATACAACATAAAAATGGAAAATAAAGGAAAAATAGGAAATTGTAGATAATACATGAAATGCAACAAAGTGAACGAACAATGAAGAAAGAGAGTAAACTGCAACAAAGATAAAGTGGAAAATGCAAAAGAAAAAAACATTAAAAGTTGTGAAAGAAACAAAAAGTACAACAAGAAATACTATGCTTTGGAATGCCTATTTTTACTATTTTGATATTTTCTTTTCTCAACCAATCAAACATCAAATGACCATTTTATTAATTTTATCCTTATCATAAAGCTTGTTAACGAGGCGGATAGTATTGCAATCTAAAAGTTCAAAGTGAGTCTTTGTTACAAATAAAAGTTTTAAAGGCCAAGTGTTACTACCCCTAAGTACAAGGAGGCAATTTATAATTTATCCATAATTTTAATACTTTTAAAAACTTATACTTTTAAAACTTATTGAGAAATGAAATTGTTTTTTTTTTTTGTGTAGAAAATAAGCAATTCAATCATCTAGGTCAAATAGGTCAACCCATGGTGTTATTTTTAAACAATAGAATATTTAAAATAGAAAAATACAAAATAATAGTCACAACTCTAATATTATACGGTAACCATATTAAACACAACTAAGTGTAATAAACAAGAACTATTTTTGTTAATGACATAAATGAAATACAAAATTTAAAATGAACCTCTAAAAATGAAACCATTTTTCTAAGTGGTGGGTCAACATTCTAATCTTCTAGATCAAATGGGCCTACTCATGATGCCATAAGTGTGATAAATGAAAACTATTTTTTTTTACTAATAATGCAAATGGAAGACAATGTTTAAAATTAGGGGTGCAACTTAGGAGGCTCAGATTGGGGTTTTGTCAAAATTTGAATAGGGCCGACCCAAAAACTGGGCCTGATGAAATGTAAAATCTTAAAATTGGGTACTCGACTTGCACCCCTATTTAAACCCAACCCAAAAGCAAAATGGGTTTTGCATCCAGGTTGTGGGTCAATGATTAACCATTTAAGTCAAATAGGTACACATGATATAATAAAAATTTAATAAGACAAAAATATAGTAAATTGTGTAAAATATAGATGTTTTGAAGAAAAATGGTACATTTCTAATATTATATGTTTGTCATATTAAAAAAATAAATGTGATAAATATATTTTTTTTGTTAATGATAAAAATGGAATACAAAATAAAAGAAAAAAGAAAACTAATGTCGATCTATGGCTTATTGGCATGACCAAATAGGTTGATGCTTCAACCTATAAGATCATTTGGTTGTTGATCAAGTCAATGGCTTTTTTGAAACAAAATGGTTTGAGTAGAAATATATTTAGAAATTTGTCTAGGAAACATGTCAATCTCTCCGGCTATCTAATTTAATCTCAAGTTGCTAACAATGATACAAACAATAAGTAATAAGATTTGAAGTTATATCTTTAGATTAAAAGGCAATAAATCTACCAATACATCATTCTTTCATTTCTTTTTTTTATGTTTTTATTTGCAATAAAAACACTAAAATTATTATTATTATTATTATTATTATTATTATTATTACTATTATTATTATTTCCATCATATCATTTGAAATTATCATATACTTTTTACCGGTTGCCAAAATCTTAGAACCTATCATGAACCTTATGTGATAGCAATCACAGCACCTCCACTATGTGCAGCTTCTTTAGACTTGCCTTCGTCCACCCAGAGAGAGAGATGATTTGATGGTTGTGACTGTGAGTCATACCAGAAATTATGGGTTGAGAATGGACCAAGTCTATGGAGGATTACTTTGAAATTGAAGCAGATCCAAGTCCATGGACCATTGCTTTCAAATTGAAGAAGATCCAATGGGTCCCAATTTATTAATGGGCTCTCAGTTGAAGAGTAGCTTTCAAAATATTTCCATTCTCATAAATGGTTGAAATGGGCGCCTATTGCCATGATGTGCTGACTGAGAGCAAAGTCATTAATGGGTTCATCTAAACCCTGTCTTTGTTGACATGGGCCTCATCCTAAAAAAGATTAGACTGACTTAGGCAGTTGGGCGTCAATATTTATCTAACTGAGGTTGGGTGACTTCTTAGTTGGGTCAATCTCCTGTCGTGTTGGAAGACTAGCAAATCCAAAATGGAAGTCATATACTTTTTTAAATAATAATTAACAAAAATGAAAAATAAGTCATAGTCTTTGTTCAATCCGAGTCTCACGGCAAGAGGGTATTTTCATAATTTCATTCAAAACTCTTAGGTCAGCCAACTTCGTCTGCTGTGCTGGGTTGATTATGGAACAATATTAGTCCACATTTGGTCTAATATTTAGCCTCTGTTAATTTACTAGCTTGCGACTTCTCACGCGTTCCTTCCGTGTGCAGAATTTACCTGCTTAGAATATTTGCAGGGAACTCCCCTTTTATATTTATTAGCAAGAATGAAGGCTAAAATGTAGAGATGATTAAAAAAAGCTTTAATTACAAAAGATTAAAATATTTACATTTTTCTAACAAAATGGATATACGTGTTTCAAAAATGGGAAACGAATAATAAAAATTTATTTAAAATTAAATATGATAAAAAATATGAAAAAAACTTAGTCTTTTCATACCTAAATTTATTGGTCAAAATTATAACTTCAAATCCTTTGTAATTTATATATGATAAACAGTATTTTCAACCTGGCATTGACCTGGCTGATTGAACCAACTAAGATTATAGTTCCGATTTTAGTAAAACCCATACAATGGTAAAAAGCTGTTGATTTGGTCAAAGAAGTCCAACCTAGGTGGTTGGATCGTTGATCCATTTGACCTGATGACTAAGCCACGGTTTGCACACTAAATGTGTATGCAAAATCTGGGAGGTGATAACTTTGTGCTCCGATGTCCAATTGAGATAGTCTTTTTTTTTGGGTAATTTTTCGATATCTATGCATTGTAAAGCACCACCTTGCTAGTTTTGCCAAAAAAAATACCTTTTTTTGGCTTCAAATCGCAATTTTTAATATTCTTTACAAATAAAAATAAAAAATTGAATTGAAAACATAAATATAACTATACATTATTTATTGATAAAATACATGTTTATACATACTTACACACATATGTATGTATGTATGTATGCATTGCTGATGTGGCACTGTCTGACCCATTTGACTCGAACGATTGAATCAATGATCCATCATGACCTAGAGGCCAAACTGTTTTTTCTTATTTTTTAAAACATTGATGATAAACGCTTTTCTCAACGTGCAATTTTTAAGCTAATTCAAGATGAAACTTTGGATGATCAATTTCACTAGGTTAAAAATTAAACTATTAGTTTAAAGTCAAGTATCTTTCCGTGCAAAAATATGGGAGTGCAAATGAGATGAGATCAAATGAAGGGAAAGTTACACTGATGCAAAATCATGGAAGTGCAAATGATTGAATGTAAATTTTGACTTATTTTTGTTTCAAATTTTAACTTATTTTGTTTGATTGCAATATAAATAAAATAAATTAAGACATGAAGCAGAATAAAGGAAAACCCAAAACAGAAATAAATGGGAGCATTTGTTTTTCATTTGCACTCCCGTGTATTTATACTAGTGCAAATAAAATTGCATTACAACCAAACACAGCATAAGGCTCAGTTTGGAATTAGTGCACATACAAATATATAGTATAAAACCTTGTATTTTGTATTATTTTATATGCCTTCTTCATTTTATACTTATATAAATATTGAAATTTAATGATATTTTGGCCCAACATGAGTCCTCAAAATCAATTGTTATCAGCTTTCCAAATAAACTAGTTTTTTGAAAACCAACTGGATGTTCAAAGCAGCGGGTGGTGATTTGTGAACAGTTCAAAACCAGTTGTCTGGGTAATTGGTTGAGTGGCTTGACAGTTGACACCAGACGGGTCAACATTTAGTGTGCTTTATTTGGAAAACCAAATACCAGAATGAAGCGATTGCATATCGAGTTAGACTCAGCAATAAATAACCCGACCCATTGAACGCCAAACCATTTCCTTCATGGGTTTCCGGGTTCAAACTCATGGTCAAGTCAGGTAGCTGAATTGCCTTTGAAGAGTTGAGTTTCAATAACCAAACTGGTTAATTACAGCCTCTTCTTTGCATTCTTTTTCTTTATGCAATTTTCCTGTCCCCGGCCACTTCCCACCATCTAACTCTATATAGGTAATGAGCGTGGTTGCGGATTTGTTCAAGCTGATTTTCCAGTCAATCTCTTGGGCTGGACCCATTCAGTGGTGAGTCACGACCCACCGAAATTGAAAATGGATCGTAAGTTATAAGCAGTTATATGGGCAACACCATAATCAGTTTATGATGCATCTAGGTAGATCTAGACCCTAGATATAGCATTATTTATTTATTTGTCAACAATGAGGTGAGGTCAATTGGTTGATTGGACCCAAGAAACCGTGTCATTTGATACCCCAACAATTCCTATATAAATGTCCCAATTATCTTTCCCTCAAAACCCATAGTAACATTCATCTCTCCTTCTTGCTTTAGGATCCGGGCTCCAATCCTCCTGCCCTTCTCCTCCTCATTAGTTTGGCAACTCCGGTGGTTGCCACCTTTGTGGGCCTTTTAAAAAAGAAGCGACCTTTTGTCCTTTTGATCTTCTAATCCTTCCTCCCTCCCTTCCTCTCTCTCAATCAATCTATCAGAAAATGAAGTTTACTGGGGAGAAGAGGTATGCCCTATTAATGGCAGCTAAGGATTCTGACTACGTGAAGAAAGTGTATGGTGGGTATTTCAATGTGTTTGTTAACGCATTCGGGGAGGAAGGAGAGAAGTGGGACTTGTTCAGGGTTGTGGATGGAGAATTTCCTGCCATGGATGAGCTTCACAAGTATCATGGATTTGTGATCAGTGGGAGCCCTCATGATGCTCATGGAAATGAACCATGGGTCTTGAGTCTCTGCATTTTACTACAAACGCTCTATGTCATGGAGAAGAAAGTGCTTGGAATATGTTTTGGGCACCAAGTACGTAATTAATCGAATAATGTTATTATTAATAAAAGATTTTTTTTTCACTAGTTTTTGTAAGAGAAATTATTAATATTTTAATTATTTGCTTATTTTTAGGTGTTGTGCCGAGCTTTGGGTGGTAAGATAGGAAGGGCTCATACTGATTGGGACATTGGGTTGAGGAAAGTCAGTCTGGCAGAGGACAAGTACCCAAGTACACTTGTTGGTGGCTTAAAGGAAGTCCCACCTTTTCTTTCTATCATTGAGTGTCATCAAGATGAGGTTTACTTCATCTCTCTCTCTCTCTCTATCTATCTAGGCAACAAAATACAGATTACAGACTGTATCTAATAAAAGATGATCAGGTATGGGAGGTCCCAATTGGAGCTGAGGTGATTGCCTCYTCAGACAAGACAGGAGTAGAGATGTTCACCCTTGGAAAGCACATAATGGGCATTCAAGGTCATCCTGAATACACCAAAGACATTTTATATAACCTCATTGATCGTCTTGTCAACAACAACTGTATAGAGGTAAGTGTTTACCTGTTTGTAGTCTTTTAGCACATTGATGAACACTTCCTCTTAGTTATCTGATCCTGGGCTAACTAATTACAGAAAGAGTTTGCTGAACTCACAAAATCAAGGCTTGAGATGGCTGAACCAGACAGGAGGACTTGGGAGAAGATCTGCAGGAACTTCCTTAAGGGCTGAGGGCTGATTGACTTAGTTCTTTTATGTTTCTAAATAAGACTAACATGATCTCAGGAAAGAGATTGTAGCTTAATATGTTCAGAAAGATACTGGTGTAAATGAGTCGTTTACACCTTTGTCTGAACAATTGAATAATGTTGTTTTGTTTAGCATATATAGGTGAAGTCCAACTACATGGACTTAACAAAAGAATTGTAACAGATGTTGCTGTAATACCACTGGATATGTATTGTAGTTTAAACTGTTTCAGTGAATTATCAATCCATTTCTACTGCATTAAGGAGTTTACAGGGCCAAGTACAAAATTAATAGATTTTGACGAAAGAACACCAAAACGAAACTGAAATTGAAATTCTCTTCTAATTAATGACTACCAGTCAACTTGTGTCAATATCAAAGAACCTATAGAGGATAATTGACAATTTCTCTGAGTCTGTTTATCTAATCTTTAATGCAGTTCAAAAAAGAAGTGATTTTGTCCAGATAAGGTGAACATACCCATGATGGGTTCATTTAGGAAATTGACTAGATCGAACATGATTTAATGGTTGAAGAAAGAATGAAGGCATTTTTTTTATCAGGTTGTATTTAGCCTTGCCTGTGGTTTTAGTATACTCCATTAAAGGTTTAATAATTAATATTTACTGTTTGAAGATAAGATGATACAAGTTACCTAGCGAGTTCAAATCAGCCCCCCACAAGACTGCGCCCCACAACGTCTCACAGCACATCCCCGCCGTGTATTGGGAATAACTCCAGATGATGACATCACCATTTCTAGGACTATCTTGGAAGATGTTCCCAATACACTATGGGGATGTGCTGTGGGACATTGTGGGGCGCAGTCTTGTGGGGGCTGATTTGTTCTCTTATCTAGCTAATTAATTAAGCTGCCTTTACAAATTCAGCCAAGAATAGGAGAATCCATTGATGCTTTTTAACCTGTATTTTGAGTTTGGATTGGCTTCCCACTATGGGCACTACACATGTGCCCCACGCTCCCCACAACCTGGATCTGCTCTTCACAGGCTGCTCCACACACCAACCTTTCCAGCCACACATGAGGAACATCTGTACTTATTCATGAGGAGATATTCCCAATACACGGTGGGATATGGATCTGAGGTCGGGGTGGGAAGTGCTCTGTGAGGAGCAGATCCCAATTCTATCTCCCCATGGGTGCCCGTGTGTTCTCATATCTATTATTATATATTAAAACAAAACTAGTCATGTCAGATGGCCTTTCTTTTGAATGATCCCTTTTTTAAGAATAATTTAATAAAAGAAAAAATCTATGATGTCGGAAAGACATGATACCAGAATTGCTTTGACCAATCAAACCCCATCCGTGAATTTTGATAAATACCATCTGACTAGTGGTATGATACCATTGCATTGGTCTCAAGTTTTTTGGATATCATGTCTTTTTGGTATCTTAATCTAACCCTTTGATAGCTTTTGTACCCAGAGATTCAGAGTTTGAATTGTCTGTTTGGTTCATACAGGAGTTTGAATTGAAATTAGAATCAGCTGAAATGGAATACTCATTCCCAAGGGAGGGAGAGAGAGAATGATCATATTCCTTCAAATGGGAAATGCCATTCCACTAATAAGAAGAATTGGATTTTGATTCCCCAATCAAACTATTCAAAGTAGAATAGGCCATTCCCATTTTGATTCTAGACCACTGTTACCATGAACCAAATGGAGCCTAAGGTTGTGTTTGATTTAAAGGAAAAAGTAGAAAAAGGAAGAAAAAAATAAAGATACTTTTACAAAGCTTGCATAAATTTCCTTACCTTGCCTTACTTCCTACAAACCAAACATAACCAAAATGTTAAGAAGCATCATACACTTGTTTAATCAGTAGTTTACGGTCAGATCCTTTATTGATTCACCCACCAACGAGCTGGATGTCTGGCGGGGTTGGCGGCTCAACCGGACAATTAGCCCATTGACGCAGTCAAGACCATATATAAAATACACGGGACCCAGTCGGTTTTGTGTCACTGGTTCATCGGATCAACCCCCTAGCTCAACGACGGCTTGAAAACACCGAGTTTAAGGAGACAAAGTTGGCATTAGTTTTACTAATGGGATGGTTAGATTTCTAGCTAGACCTTATCCAATGAGAACCCATTATATAGGATCTGTGACATGTCCCAGCTCTGAAGACATTGGATTCCGATTTTTATGGGTGAAACATGGGGCTGATAAAGTCTAAGCCCAACCCAAAATGGTCGGGTCGAGTTAATGGTTGGGTCAAGGTTAGGGTTAGAATTGAATAAATGAATCCGACTTGACTTCTATTTGGGTCAGGGTTGATGCCTTCAACAACTAGATCCGATCTCAACCAATATGTCATCCAAGTTTCAAAATTCATCATCTATGTGGGTTTATCTTATCATATCGCTCCCACCCCAATATATAAAATACTAAGTATTTTAAATTTTGATGTTTTTAGGTTGCGGGAATTGCTAAGACTTAAGACCGCCCCCTTATAAATTTTGAAAAAGAAAAACAGAAAAAAATGGCAGTATATTATTCAAACCCCTGATACACATGTTCTGGCATATCAATACACATGTTCTGGCATATCAATATTCTGAATCTTGCATAAATCATTAAATTAGGGATGCAAATGGATCAGATCGGATTTGAATCAAGGTATATCTGAATCTGATCCGATATACTATAGATCTGATCTGATATAAAGATTTGATCATATCTCATAAATAGCTATTTGAATTCGAATCCAATCAGGATGTTGGATATCTAAATCTGATCTAATTTGATTTCATTTTTTAAAAAATTAATAAATTATTAAAAGAAAAATAAAATATAACAATTTAAATAAAAAACAAAAAATATAAGTATTTTTTCAACTATTTTTATTATATATATACCAGTTTTTTATAAAAAAATAAATAGGGAAAATTCCCAATTAGTACCCTGTACTTTAAGGCCTAGTGCCACTTTAGTCCCCAAACTTTAAAACACAACAATTCAGTACTCAAACTTTCGAAATGTGTCAAAATATACTGTCAGTTATGTGCATCACTTGACATAATGTGCGATTTAAGACTTTTGGAAATGTCAAAATTACCCTTCAAAATAGAACACTATTCTTCCCCAACGGGTTGTCCAATCTACTCAATAACTTGTAAAAAAATCTTAAGATCTAGTCATTTGGTATTTGCCTTGGGAACTCACACCCCTAGAAGCTAGCTGTTAGAGAGAGGGAACCAAGCCATATATATATACCCCACAATAGCATCCCATAATATTGATGTGGGATATCTCACATTAGCATCTCATACTTTCCCCGTAAATGCTTATATTTATTCAAATGACAATTTAAGCCCTAACTTCACTCATACATATCTACAAAACTGTTCACATGTTATATTATATATTTCAATTGAGAACCCACATGAGCTGTCATATAGATCCAAATAATAATAATAATAATAATAATAATAATAAATAAATAAATAAATAAATATTGGTACGCTTTCCTTTTGAAGAAAGAAAATAGACAGATAGTTCCCGCCAATTTTTTGTATCATCTATAAAACGACTTTAAATTCGTTAAGCGAAGAAAAGACTCTCAAAATTGACATAATTACTTACAAAAAACAAAACAAATGAAGAATACTTGGCCACCCTGTAACGGGGATAAGTCGTTTGACCCTATTCTCCCCATCATGTGAGAGAAGCTCCCTCAGCTGTGCTAGCTGTGGACCCAAATCCTGAAGGACTACTACGTAGTGCAACGCCAAGAGGATGTAAACACGAGCCAGCTCCCTCCATTAATCCATTAAACAGTAGCAATAGAAAACAATATTTGTATAATAATAATAAAAAATTTGAGAACCTTGGAACTTTGTTTTCCTTTCTTCTTTTTCTCTGTGTTGGGTCTTTTCTTCTGAGAGAGTTGCTTTTTATTGGTCCTGAGATCTCTCCGTCTCGCAGTGATCAAAGTAAAAATAGTTAAGCGAACTAGCAAAGTAAAACCTGAACAATTTCATCGTTTCTGGAATCAAAGTAAAATCTGGAAAGTACAAATAGTTAAGCGAACTAGCAAAGGAGCTCACCTTCTCGGAGGCTCTGATTTACCAGGTAAAGTTTTACATTTCTCAGGAAGCAAAACCTTTTTTCTCTCCTTTCTGACAGATTTTCAGGCTTTCAGCCGTCCTTCCTCTGAAGTGTTTTTGGAATTCGGAAAAAGGAGAGAGAGAAAAAGAAAGTTACAAAAGAGTAGAACAGGTAAGGGTGTATGGGCGTGAAGTGGATTCTGGGAGGGAAGCAGGAAAGGGACCGAGTGTGAAGTGGACTCGAGGGGAAGATGATGGTGAACAGTACTTTTTGGGCGTGGGGGTATTGTAAGCATTATAAAAATTTATCAGGGACTGGTTTGTCCTATTTTTTTGGAGAAGTAATTAGAACAAATCAACTTGAAATCACTTTTTCAAAGAAATAATTCTTCCTTAACTTTTTTATCAAACGCACATAAATACTTAAAACCCATTTAATGTGTGGTCCCATATCTTAAAAGAAATACTTCTTTTAAGTGTTTTCAAATAGGGCCTAGGTGGGTTTTTACTCCTCTCCCTACCCTATTCAGGAACTCTAGAATCTCAACCCTAACCAAGGGTTGAATCCAGGAACTAACTGTTGCACTGAGAATGTATTTCTGTTCAATAGAATATGCTTCAAAACCATGGCCATTGCCATCGAGCTCTAAGCGCAATCCCTTCTCCTTGGTTATAGTCGTTTACACTTTCTGATTTCGAACTCTTGTTATTGGAAGGTATATGGATTTAAAGTAAAGGATGCATGTGCCCAAGCTGATGTGATTTGTCGATTGAATTTATTGGGGGGTTTACAACTCATAGGCCATAGCTGGTATTTTCGTTCCTACTTCACCTATGGGAATAGTAAAACTCTTTCCAACTTCATATTGAAGTTGGTAAATTGGTGCTCAACATTCAAAGAAAAGATCATTGTCCATTACCAGATTTGAACATTTGGATGGTTGATGAAGAAAATTAGATGACACATGAAGGGTATTTGTTATTTTTGCATGTCACTTAGTGGCTGGTTAACGAAGGTATTAGATTGATACGTTTTAAAAGTTCATGAGGTACTGAATTGTCATGTTTTAAAATTTGGGGACTAAAGTGGCACCATGTCTAAAATACAGGGTACTAATCGAGAATTTTCCCAAATAAATAATATAAAAAATTTATAAAAGTGCAATATGAATAACATAAAAATAAATAAATAACATATATATATGATCTGAATTCTAATTGGATCCAATTATCCAATCCGAAGATCTGAAGTAGGGATATCCAAATCCAACAAAATAGGGTCGGAACGGATCATAATCCGATAGGAATGGCAATGGAGCGGGGATCATATTCCCCGTCCTCGACCTTGATTTTGAAATTAACCCCCACCCCTATCCCTGATCCCCGTCGGGGATAAAATTTGTCCTCCATCCCCGATCCTCGCTGGGGATAAAATATGTCCTCCGTCCCCGATCCTTGTTGGGGATAAAATATGTCCTCCATCCCCGACCCCTAATGAGTATGGGTTTGCCGTAGGGACCCGAATCCCCGAAATTTTTTCAAATAACAATAATTTAGGGGTGAACATTCGGTTAAAAACCGAACAGAATAAACCGGATTTTTAAAAACTGAACTTATAAAATATAAAACCGAACCGATACCAAATTTTTTAGTTTGGTTTTTGGTTATTTCGATTAAAACCGATTTTTATTAATATTATACTAATAAATATTATATATTATATATATTAATATATTTATGTATATTATAATATATGTATATGTTAATGTATTTTATATATTTTAATATTATATACAATACATGTTATATACATATTATAATATATATTATATTATGTGTATAATAAATTTCAATTAATTCAGTTTTTTCGGTTAACCAAATTTCCAATCCTGAAAACAGAAATCGAAATTTTTTTAAAACCAAATTAACCGAACCAAAAATCTAAAAAAACCAAACCAAACAAACCAAAACTGAAAATTTCGGTTCGGTTTTTTGGTTTTAACCGAATAATGCTCACCCCAAACAGTATTTTTTAAATAAATAAAAATTTTTATTGTAAATAATATTTTAAATATATATATATTTATCTATATATATATATATATTGGGTGGGGGTGGGCCAGAGACCTCAATCTCCATCCCTAGCCCCATCAGGTCGGGGAAGTCGAGCCGCGCGAAGGGATGGGGAAAATTGGTGTCCCTATAATCCGATCCATTTGCACCCCCACATTAAATCATCGGATTCACCTTGGAAAGCCAGGAGCCACTGTATGAAAGCCTGGACCACTCAAGCGGGTCCAGAAAACAACCAAAAAACTTGGGAGAATGATGGTTCAGCCCAGGGTCAGAATTTGTAGACTCAAAGTACATTTTGGGTAGGTGCCAGATCAGAATTGATGCCAATTCACGGCCAGGTATGAGTGTATAGAGTATGGGTTTTGACCTTTTGGATGTTTATAGTTTTGTAGTTGAAATCATAAATCTGCATTGTGCCTGTCCATACTTCTCCGAAAAAACTTGTCTTTGGTGGGTCATATGAGAAAAATCTATAAGCTATGTTTAGTAAAAAAACCAAAATGCCCAAATTAACCATTTTAAGTCAAAACAATAAAGGGCTTTTCCATGATGTTTCTTTTAGTGGCGTTTCCAAAGCGGCTCAATATATGAAATCAACTAAACCATTTTGATAGAGGTGTAAATCGGGCCGTGTTGCTTGTGGCCTAGCAAGGCCCGGCCCAACGGCATAAGGGTCGTGATTGGCTCGGCACGATGGTCCAGGTCATGCTGGGCCTAGGGTTTGAAGTCCATGGGCCGGCACGACAGGTGGCACGGCTCGTAGTAGGTCATGCTCAGCCTGCCCGAGAACTAGCAGTTGGTAGGGATGGCAATTTTCCCCATTTCCTCGATCCCCATGGGGATCCGCCCCGAATGGGCAAGGATGGGGATGATTTCCCCCCACGGGGATGGGGATGGGAAAATTTCCATCCCTGTTAGTGGGAACGGGGAAAGCACTCCCCACTAGTATATATGTATGCACACATTATATATGTATATATATAATATATTAATATTTTTAAAAATATGGTTGAATCTTTTCTAATACGATTGTAAATTTTAATTATTTTAATTTTATTTTTTAAATAAAATAAAAAACAAAAACAAAATGGTTAATATTATAAAAAATCGTGGGGAATGGGATCTCCATGGGGGTGGGGATGGGGATAACCTTATCCCCGTTAGTGAGGATGGGGATAACCTTGTCCCCATGGGAATCCGCCCTGTGGTGTAAGACGGGTTTGCATCACTGACCTCATATGTGGTGTAAGACGGGTTTGCATCACTGAAAAATAAATGTATATTTAACATGCTGATTTGCACAAAGGTTTGATTGGTTGATACCTATTGAGAACGGAACTATCTAAAACAGAAAACAAATGGCCCAATCCAAATTTAGGTCAAAACTGAATTTTCTGACCTAGCCCAACCAACTACCCAAAAATAGTTCAGATCCAACCATGCAAAAAACTTGGATTGGGTCAGTTCAGGCTCGGGTTAGGCCTGCCCAAATTACACCCTTTACTTATTAGATGGGGTTCATGAAAATCCAATATAATGTAAAAATACCTTGCGTAGTATAGGCTTTGAAGAATTTAAAAGAAGCCAGTGTCAACAGCAGGATTTGAAGTATGGAGTATATAATACTATAAAAGGTAAAATATAAAATCTCTCTTGAGGTTTCTGACAATCATAAAACTTCCCCTGATTCACTTGTAGTTTTGAAAAAAAAAAAATCTGCAATTACCTTCTCTTTCATCCAGGTGGAAAATGTTGGTCTAATGCATCATTTTTTAAAATACCCATTTTCCCCTGTGCCTATCGATTCATATGAAGATTTACTAGAATACTCCCAAAAGAACTTTTAACTGAAAAGGTTCCATAAATCAAATTCAAAAGAGTAATGCAATTTTACTCAACACCCATGAACTATAGTGAAGTTTGAAAGGGCGAATCTGACATTTTGAATTATGTAGAAGGATGCCCTAATGAGTAGCAAGGGCAACTTTGTAATTTTCATGTCTTTGTTACCAAGACAATGACCAAAGAGAGGTAACTGCAGGTTTTTTGAGCATTTCTCTTAAATTCACCATAACTTTTCAAAATGTCTAGAGAACCCTATGTTAGTAAGTTTTTGTTTTCCAAAACTCTATCCATTAGAGCACCGTTAGTGTACATTGACATAAGTTATCCACATCAGCATAAATGCAATTTTGACGACCAAACTTCCCCTGAATGGTTAGCCAGCTTACTAAACATATTTTTATGACTAAAATGCCCATAAACACCCAACTGCATTATATATAAGATTTCTATTCGTTTACAGACGTTTTACTCTCATTGTGATGTTTGAAGGTATTCGAAGGAAGTTGGAAAATGGGTTTTGGGTTAAATAATAATAAGGGTATTTTTGGAATATTAACAGATGGGTTAAATGTAACAAAGGGTAAAATGGTAATCTACTAATACCCATTAGTGTTTAATGTCAAGTTACTGATATGGGTTGCCTAGACATTTTGAAAAGTTTGTGAGTTTAAGAGAAATGCTGAAAAGCCATGGTGAGTTTAAGAGAAATGCTGAAAAGTCATAGTGAGTTTTAGACAATTTCCCTTTTCAAAACTATTTTCACCATTGGTAAGGCTGTGGAGGTTGGTCAAGTCTCCAAAGGTCCGGAGAAGGTGATGGGAAAGAGAGGAGAAGAGAGGAGAGAAGGGAATGGCCCATTTGTGAGAAACCCTAGGTCAAAGTTATTTTCGTCCCTAGGGAAGAGTTGCTTTCCCTTTTTATAGAGAGAAAACCATGGCTATAAGGACTTAAAAGGAGATCTTTTCTATTTGGGAAGGAGATCTTTCTATTAGGGGAGTATTATTAGGGTTTTGCCACGTGTCCAGTGAGATCCTTCGAAGATAGGGTTTCCTTTCCCTTAAGGATTCTCTACATATGCTACTTCTTTTGTGACCCTTTTATACTGACGTGGCATGGGTGACGCCATTATTTGCATTGCTTGATTTTACTAGGTCAACGGGGCATCCCGTCACGTGTGCAATTTAAAAACGCACTTGTTTATGATATTTATTTCCGATCTTTAGTAATTCCTTACCTGTTCGAAGTTCATCACAGGTTTGCGTGTGTCTAGAGATCATCGCAAATTCACGCATGTCTAAGATTCATCGCAGATCTGCATAGGCCAAAGCTCATCGCAACCTATTTCGGGTATGAGTTAATCGCAGATTTTCGATGAGTTATGAGCTCATCGTAAACGTGCGATGGGTTATGAGTTCATCGTAGACATCCGTGTAGTGTTGGTTTGACACCCTTTGTACTCTCTAACGGTTTTAATGACCACTATGTACCTACAAAAACTATAGAAGAGCTTTTTATTAAAGTCGTAAATGACCCATGTGGAAGTGGAACCACATAAAATTCAGATTAAACAAAGATTCATTAATTGGGTTTGACTATGATATCAAAAAGATATGATGTCCGAAAACTCTTTATCACAGTTCATGGGTGGGTTTGATTGGTCAAAACTCTTTCCATACCATGTTTTTCTTACATCATAGATTTTCCCGCATTAATTATAGATTTTCTAATTTTGTGATGTGGATTTAATTCTATGTCTAGAAAGCCGTTGTTAGTAATGTCATGAAATAGTTTATAAGCAAAAATAATTTAAATGCTATTTTCATTTCATTGTATTCACCTTCATTAAATAAAATATTTAAGATATTCATTCTCATTCTCTCTCATTAAATCCTATATTTTAGGTATTATTTGTTTTTCATCATTAAATTTCATCACCATCATTTAAAATTATGATGTGATGTGGGTTTTCAAAATCTTATACTATGTTTATATTTTCATGAACCTTATGTGACAGCATAATGCGGGTACCACCACTATATGCAGCTTCTTGAGAGATAGAGAGATGATTAATTACTTTCAAATAATGGACCAAGCGATGATATCAGTCCGACCAGATATTATGGGTTGATAATGGACCAAGTCTATGGAGCATTACTGTCAAATTGAAGCAGATCCAATGGGTCCCAATTTAATAATGGGCCCTCAGTTGAAGGGTTGCTTTCAAAATATTCCCACTCTCATAAATGGTTGAAATGGGCGCCAATTGGCCATGATGTTCCGACTGAGAGCAAAGTCATTCCTGGGCTTAACTAAATCAGGTCTTTGTTGACTGGGGTCTCATTCCTAAAAAAGATTATGTTGACTTGGGCCTCAATATTTATTTAAATGAGGTTGGGTGACTTTTTAGTTGGGTCAATCTCCGGTCGGGTTGGAAGACTACCGAATCCAAATGGAAGTCATATCCTTTTTTTTTTCTTAAATAATAATTCAGAAAAATGAAAAATAAGTCATGTTCTTTGTTAAATGCGAGTCTCACGGCAAGAGGATATGACTCTCCCACAAAACCGTGTCATTTCATTCACCCAACAATTCCTATAAATGCCCCAACATCTCTCCCACAAAACCCATAGTAAAACTCATATCTGCTTGCTTTAAGGTCTCAAATCCGGGCCCCAATCCTCCTCCACTTCTCAAGTTTCACAACTCTGGTGGTTGCCTCCTTTGTGAGCCTTTGTCCTTTGATCTTCTAATTCTCTCCCCCCCCCTCTCTCTCTCTCTATCTATTTGTCTATATCTCTGAAAATGAAGTTTATTGGGGAGAAGAGGTATGCCCTATTAATGGCAGCTAGGGATTCTGACTACGTGAAGAAAGTGTATGGTGGGTATTTCAATGTGTTTGTTAAGGCATTCGGGGAGGAAGGAGAGAAGTGGGACTTGTTCAGGGTTGTGGATGG
>NW_010729126.1:2879098-2911694 GCF_000365185.1 Nelumbo nucifera
TCAGACAAGACAGGAGTAGAGATGTTCACCCTTGGAAAGCACATAATGGGCATTCAAGGTCATCCTGAATACACCAAAGACATTTTATATAACCTCATTGATCGTCTTGTCAACAACAACTGTATAGAGGTAAGTGTTTACCTGTTTGTAGTCTTTTAGCACATTGATGAACACTTCCTCTTAGTTGTCTGATCCTGGGATCAATTTACAGAAAAAGTTTGCTGAACTCACAAAATCAGGACTTGAGATGGCTGAACCAGACAGGAAGACTTGGGAGAAGATCTGCAGGAACTTCTTGAAGGGCTGAGGGCTGATTGACTTAACCAACATTGAATTTACATTGTAGCTTAATATGTTCAGAAAGATACTGGTGTAAATGAATCGTTTACACCTTTGTCTGAACAATTGAATAATGTTGTTTTGTTTAGCATAGGTGAAGTCCAACTACATGGACTTATAAAAGAACTGTAACAGATGTTTTTCTGTAATACCACTGGATATGTAATAATGTAGTTTAAACTGTTTCAGTGAATCAATCCATTTCTACTGCACTGAGGAGTTTACAGCGCCAAGTACAAAATTAGTAGATTTTGACGAAAGAAAAGCAAAACCAAAACGAAACTGAAATTCAAATTCTCTTCCAATTAATAACTACCAGTCAACTTGCGTCAATATCAAAGAACCTGCTACAGAGGATAATTGACAACTTCTCTCATTCTGTTTATCCAATATTCAATGGAATTCAAGAAATATGTGATTTCGTCCAGATAATGAGAACATACCCATGATGGGTTCATTTAGGAAATTGGCTAGACCGAACATGATTTAATGGTTGAAGAAAAAACGAAGGAACTTTGTTGATCAGGTTGTATTCAGCCAGGCTCTGTGCTTTTATTATACTCAAGTTTAATAACTAATAATTAATAATTAATTTTTGCTATTGGTAGATAAGATGATTCCAGGTACCTAACTAATTAATTAAGCTAACTCTACAAATTCGGCCTGGAATATGAGAATCCATTAATTAATGCTTTTTAGCATGTATTTTGAGTTTTGATTGGCTCGGCCTGGAATATGAGAATCCATTAATTAATGCTTTTTAGCATGTATTTTGAGTTTTGATTGGCTCCCCACAATTGGCACCCCAGGCTCCCCACAGTCGGGATCTGCTCCTCACTCAGTGCTCCTCACACCGACCCCTGCCACACATCGGAACATCTCCTGTACTTATATACTATTATTCATGGGGAGAGATGTCCCCAATACACAATGATATAGATGTGAGGTTGGGTGAGGAGTGGTCTATAACTGTGAGGAGCAAATCCCAATTCCATCTTCCCATGAGTGCCCGTGCGTTCTCTATACCTCTCTCTTGAATGATCCCTTTGTTAAGAATAATTTAATCAAGGGAAAATCTATGATGTAAGAAAGACATGGTATTGGAATAGCTTTAACCAACCAAATCCCATCTGTGAATTCTGATAAATACCATCTCACTAGTTGTATGATACCATTGGATTGGTCTCAAGTTTTTTGGATATCATGTTTTTTTGCTTTCACAATCTAACTCCTTGATAAATTATTTAATTAGAGTTTGATACAAGTATACAAAATAATTAAGCGTCTGTTTGGTTTACAATCGGAATCTAAATTTAAATTGGAATTGGAACCGGAATTGGAGTGATCTACTCCCGGTTGTTTGGTGTCAACCCTAGTATGAGCAAGTGGAAAACAGTTCTAGGGGTGTCACTAAAATCAGTCAAGGTCACCCCAAAAGGCCTCTTGTATATTAAACATAACATATTATATATATTTACAAATGTGACCTTATGGGGCTGAAAGAAAATAAAGGGAAAAAATAAAACAACAAAGCTGATATATAGTGTACAACAAGGGCTATCATAATATGTTATATCATGTTCCTTCACATCTCCCCTCAAACTAATGTGTGGGTATAAGCGTTAGCTTGCTTATAAGAAAGAGATGTTAGGGATGAGACATACCCTTGTGAAGATGTTAGTAATTTGCATGTTGGAAGCTACATGAGGAAGAATAATAGACCCAACAAGGAATATGTCTCGGATAAGGAATTAATCCACCTTTATATGCTTAGTCCTCTCATGAAAAACAGGATTCAATGTAATCTTGATAGTGCTAGTATTATCTGCATAGAGAGGAATGGGAGCACCAAGATCCAAAAATAAAGATTATATTGTAGCCAGACTAGCTCAGTACACATAGAAGACACCGCCCTATTCTCTGCTTCAGTAGAAGACATGGAAACAATCTGTTTCTTCTTGCATTTCCAAGAGATGAGAGAATCACCCAAAAACACACACCACCCAATAGTAAAGCAATGGGTGTCTGGGCAATCAATCCAACTAGCATTTACATATGCTCTCAATTTTATAGGTGAAGAGGAGAAGAGACTATGAGTAATTGTGCCATGAACATAACAAATGATTCGATGAACCATAGTCAAGTGAAGTTGACGAGGTGCAGAGACAAACTGACTTGCAACTTGAGCAACATAAAAAATATTAGGTTGGGTCATAGTGAGATAAATAAGAGACCCTACAAGCTATCTATATAGAGTGGCATCTAGGAGTAATGGGCCTTCTAATTTGAACAACTTAGTTCTTAGCTCTAAAGGAGTGTCAACATGCTTGTCATTTGTAATGTTGGCTAGTTAGACAAGATCAGTGGCATATTTTTGCTGACACACGAAATATCCTTGAACATTATGATGAACTTCCAAACCTATGAAATAAGTAAGGGGATCCAAATCCTTCATATGAAGGGAATTAAGAGGAAGGGACTTCAACTCATGAATTCCCTCATCATCATTCCCAGTCAACAATATATCATCAACATATAATAAGAGGATAGTAATACCCTGAGGTCTCTTACAGACAAAAAATGAGTAGTCAAAGAATCTTTGATTGTATCCTGCTACAACATCTTAAAACCTTTCAAACCATGTTTGAGGAGCCTGCTTCAGCTCATATAAAGACTTCTTTAGCTTACAAATTAGAAAATGATCACTACAATATCTAAGAGGAGGTTTCATATAAACATTCTTCTTCAATTGGCCATAAAGAAAGGCATTTTCACATCCAACTAATGAATGGACCAAGACTGGCAATAGACAAAGCTTAGAAGACACAGACTATGGTAATTTTAGCAATTGGAACAAATGTCTCATCATAATTAATTCCATATTCCTACTTGTATTCCTAAGGCTTAGTTTGAAAGGAGTACAAATACAATTTTGTAGAGTACAAAATATTACATTTTATATTATTTTGTATGTATTTGTACTGTACATATTTGTATTTGTTCTCTTTCCAAACTGAGCCTAAGGAACCACCCGAGCCTTACACGGGTTAAGAGAGCCATCTGACTTTAGTTTAATAGTATAAATCCAATGACTCCTAACAATAGAGGCATCTGGAGGGGTAGGCACAAGATCCTAAGTGTTATTCTCATGTTAAGCATGAATCTCTGCATCCGTAGCCTCTTTCCAATGTGGACTACTAATGGATTACTGGTATGAATAAGGAATATCTATGGAGTATAAGACAACAAAGAAAGAACTATGATTTGAAAGAAACCATAGTGGTCAGGTGGTAGAAAAATATGAGTATAATGACAAAGAGAAATAGAAGAGTTAGTATCTAAGGAAGGAATCACTTACAAAAGGAGTAGATGGATGACATTCAGGACTAGAAAGAAGGGGGGTTGTAGGTTGAGGGTCTAGGGAACGTAAGTGCTTGTGAGAGAAGACAAGAAAGTCCTTCACAATTGGAGATGGAAAACATCATTGGAATCAAAGTTTTGGAAAACAAAGTTAGAGGGTGCAAGCAATCTATGAATATGATAGATAGTAAGATCATAACATAGAAAACCTTTGTGATTTGGATTATATCCTACAAATCCACACATAGCAGATTGAGCAAACAATTTGAATTGTTTACAAGAGGGAAGATGTACAAAACATAAGCAACCAAAAACACAAAGATTAGATAGGTTATGAGGATGACTGATAACCTATCTAATTGACCTTGTTAAGACTGCCCCCTCCCCGCCCCCTCCTAAAATTTTGAAAAAAAAAATAGAAAAATAGTGTTGTATTGTTTAAACCCCTAATATGTATTCATATTTTGAACCCTGTGGCTTAGTTTGGAAGGAGTACAAATACAAATATGTACATTGTAAAACCTTGTGTTTTGTACTATTTTGTATGTATTTGCATTGTACATATTTGTATTCTTACTCCTTCCAAACTGAGCCTGCATGAACCATTAAAGCCGTGTTTGGTTTGAAAGAAAAAGTAGGGAAAGGAAGGGAAAGGTAAGGAAACCTATACAAGGTTTATAAAGATTTTCCTAACTTTCCCTTCCTTTCCCTACCTTTTCCTTCAAACCAAACATAACCTAAATGATGCGATTCACCTTGGATAGCCAAAAGCTATGAATGCCTAGCCTCTCAAACGTTTCTTTTAATGGCTTTTTCAAAGCGGCTCAATATATGAAATCAACTCAACCATTTTAGGTGATATCTTGTTCGAAATGGGCCTTGAGTCTAAATAAAGTAGACATATTTATTTATTTTATTTTTGTTGTCACAACAATGCAGCTGTTTTGTAGCAATCTCCTTTTTCTAATTTATTTGTTAGAAAGTGGATTAATCCCTGTCAAGTTGGGATTTGGGGATCCCACCAAAACGAAATTGAAAGTCAAGTCTTTCTCTTGCTCTTTTTTTATCTTTGTACAGTTAAGTCAAATGAGAGAGTAATTGGCCAGCTCTGGTGCATGGGTTGATGATGGAAATGAGTTGGTAAGATGAAAGGAAGTCTTCTGGTTCACATTTGGTCCTTAAGGGCCTCGACCAATGCTACTTTTGGTCTGGAGTTTGCTTGTGAGATTTTGGCAAATTACTTTAGATAACCCAAAAGGGCAATATGGTTGGATGGTCAAAATTATTCCTTTTGAAACTGTCCAAAGCTATTTGAGGGTGAAACTGAAATGAATATCTATGTGTGTTATTGGAATATTGCTTGTGTAGCCTTTTATCTTTTCTACAGTTAGGGGTGTCAATCGGACTAGATTCGGTCCAATATGATCCAGTCCAATATGAGTCCAATATAAATCGATCAGGTCCAATCCAATCCAATGAATATTTTGGACCAATTTGGACCAGTCCAATTTAATGTTTGGACCATTCAATATATTCAAATTTATTTTGATTTAGATTGGTTTCAACCCAAACCTGGTCCATTGATACATATATTCTTATTTTATATCAATTAATGGACCAAAAATTGACTAAATCCAATCCAATCCAATATCTTGTATGAATATCTCATGGTGTATTTCTCTGCACTTGTATATTCTCTTTCTAGTCAAGAGAATGTATTTCGCCGAAGATGTTATTTTCTTTGCGGTCGTCTACCCTAAGATGGTAAAGCCTAACATATAAATTATACCCAATAAAACGAAATGAATATTAAACAAAACTAATATTGCCTAACAAAAATGGAAGTCAAGAAATGAACACAAGTTGAGGGTTAGTTTGTTCACAGTGCAAGTTTCTTTTGCATTGGTGTAAATGCATGGAAGTAGGATGAGTGTAAATTCTGGTTTACCTTAGTTTTGGATCTGACTTTGTCTAGTTTGTTTGTGAGAAGTAAAATATAGAATAAAATAATGTAATCCCCACCTTATATGAAAGAGAATGGAATTGGCAATACGGTTATTTATTTGCACTTTATATGAGTGCAAATGAAATATAAAATACATGCAATTCTTTTATCAGATATATTGGAATGCAGATCATAATTACACATAATTGCAAGCAAAACTGAACCAAGTACAAAATTTGCATCTGATTCAAATTCACACCCCTAATAATCAGAGCTTGAGGAATGATTTGGGCAGGGCAACACCCCAAATCATTCAACCTAAAAGCTAATGTTGTTAAGTGAGGTCCTTGAATAGGTTTTATTCTCTAACAATAAAAAATGGGATATGCCTAAATCACTCCCTCTAGTATTTTCTACTGATAACTCATAGTCTTTGAGTCCATGCCCAACGGGAATGAGGGTAGTTTCATAATTTAATTCAAATCATTGAGTATTTGGCAAAGTTTTGAGTAACGAGGAAACAAATTGGTAAAATCTTTCACAGGGAAAAGAGGAAGTCTTTGCTGAGTTTACATTTGGGTCTTAACGGCTTACATATGGCATTTTTGGGCTTGGAACCCCATCTGGACGTTTATCTTGGCACCTCAGATAATGGGTTTGATTTTGGCACAACCCAAATAACAAATGGATTTGCTCCTTTTTTTCTTGCCAATAATGACATAGAATGGCTACAGTTTGAATCTAGGCAATAGAGATATGAGAGGTGAGGGGTAGCCGGGTAGCTGGGAACTAGACAAGCCAAGGATGAGGTAGGTTGAATAGAGCTGCTTTCCAAGGCACCTACAAGAGAAAGGGCCCCTGCGGCGTGTTCACGAGGGAGAACTCTCTGATGCTTAAATCAATAAGTGAGCAGCGGGTTGTTGGACCGAACTAAGGAGACTAATCAATTAGGGAAGCCAAGGACGAGGTGAGAGCAAAGATAACGCTATATCGTGTTACCTTTCTTTAGGGATGCCTTGCCTATTTTTAGAGGAGGTATAGTGCCCGCTAAGGAGTTATAAACATGTTAAGAGCTGGTTGTTGCGCTTGGCTGGAGCTTTTTGATGTCATCCTTATTGGGATCTAAACATGTTGTAGGTGTACAGGTGAACTAGTTAGTTGGGTTGGTTAGCAAGCTAGGTAGGTCTGAATCATCGGTGAGCTTCTTGAGTGTTTCATTCTAAGACACATGGTAGCTCTTAATGGGATTGTACTGATGGGCTACATCACTTGCCCCCTACTTTTGAGATCAACTTCGTTGTCTTTCTACTTATTTAGGGAACGGGATCTTCTCCTCACACATGGGCACCTCACAAGCACATCCACCGTGCATTGAGAACATCTCCCATGAATAATAACTTATAAGTATGGGAGATATTCCCAATGCATGGTAAGATGTGTATGTGAGGTCGGTGTGAAGCGCCCTGTGTGAGAAGCAGATCTGATGTCCTTATTTAGTGGGAGGTCAACTTGGTTGAATAAGATTGTTGGACTTGCATAGATTTGGTTGTCTCACATTCTTTAATAGGTTGTGTTTCTTTGTTCATGTGGTCGAACTTATATAAATTTAGGCACTATAAGAATATAAGAATTGCATTGGAAGACACTCAAACAAGTGGCCATGGTGCACTCACATTGCAACTTAAGCCTAAATCTCACACAACACAATCCCATAATGAAACAATCCTTGAATTGCAACGAGCACTCTACCCTACAACATGAAACAACAAAACATCATCGTATCTCAAAGCAAACTAATTTCAACTTAAGAACCTCATTATCATAGTTTTTATCGATCTCATGACATGAAGTACTGAATCACCGCCACAACACAAAGCACAACTAGCTTTAGCTTATCATCCTCATTGTTACACACTTGCCTACTTATTTTCACCAAAATGTCCCTTTTTGGCGTCAATTCACAATTTTTAGTATTTTTATAAGTACAAATAAAAATTAGAATTTAAAAATGTAAATTAAATATAAAATAATGCATATATTACCTGTAGAATATTGATCTCAAATTAAAAGTTACTCCAATCAATATAAAGATCATCTAAATTGATATAAAGTTATGACCTCTAAATGTTTGCATATACATTTAGTGTGCAACATGTTACCTGTTTGGGTTGAATGGATCAATAGTTTAACCACTCGAATCAAATGGTGTTTTTACAAAGTCAATGACTTTTACTAAACACTAGGCTCCATAATCATGGTCAAGTGATGGTTTGAATGGGTTGAGTTGACAAGTTCAAAAATTGGTTTCAAGCCACTCCATTGCTCAAAAAGAAAAAAAAAACACAAGGTAATCATGGGCCGAGCCAAGATTGATTGTGGACCTATGTAATTTATGTATAAATAGTTATATATATATATAATATAGTATGCATATAAAATTTGTTTTATGTATTATATGTAAAATATAAATATACAATAAAACATAAAATCAGGGTTCTTTTATGATTTTTTATTTTTTCAAAAAAAGCCTTTTTTCGTAAAATGTAAACCTAAAATACAAAATATGTACAATATATAATAAAAAATAAAAAATATGTATGATATATATCTAAAATAAAATTTTGATGGAATAGATTAAAGTTATATAGTGACATAATAATATCTGTTTTATTTGGTATTTTATAAGATATAATGATTGTAAACATTAACTTTAGCGACGGACTAATTCACCATCAATATATTATATAACTTATATAGCGACGGATTATATATTCTATCGGTAGAGTGGGAACCTATAGCCATGGATTAATATCCATTGGTATACTATACAAAACCTAGCAATGGATTACATTTGGTTTTAGCAATGGTCTAATGCTTCGGTCAATTATATACATTACATTAATGATGGATCAAATATCCATAAGTAAAAAGCACATATACCAAAGGATTTTGACGATCAATAAAGGATGTCATTGGATTTCAACAACAGATTAATAGCTTCGCCGGTATAAGATAAGATATGTAGTGATGATGTACATATCCGTCAGTAAAAACATTTATACCAACAGATTGGGGCTGTCAGCACAAATATCTGTTGGTATATGTACCTTTTGTTGTAGTGAACGTTTCCTTGCACTGCGATGATATCTTGTCTACAAGCTTCTATAAGGAAGGCAATAGCTACACTTATGCTCTTGTGCAAATCCCGATGAAAAGGGTGGGAACCCAGACCATGGGATCTCTACAGGAACATGTAGAGAAACCCTACCTGTGCTCATTTGTTCTAGATCTAATTGAATAAAAAACTTTATCACTTGGGGGAAGTTTCCTCTCTTCTTGTTACCTGACATAAAGCTCTCCTTACCTTAGTCTTATACCTCTTTTGCATAAGCTCTGCCACTTTGTGTTCTCAGTTTCCTTTAATCTCCCTCTATAACTCCTCTTTCAGGTAGGCCTGTATATTGCCCTACCCTACCCCACCCACAATAGTCATTATAGTTGTCAAGATCATTTGAAATTGTCATGTGAAACACATGCCCACATTTACTAGTAACTTAACATAAGTATTGAAAAGTTAGAATATTTAGCCTTTTGATGAACCCTATATGAAAGCATTAATGCAGGTACCTCCACTATGTAACTTCTTCAAACATTTTTTCATTTACCCGAAGAAAGAGAGACAGAGAATTGATTTGATGGGTTATGATTGTGGAAACTGAGAAATCATGATATTAGTCAGAGTAGACTTGTTCATGAGCCGGGTCGGGCTGATTTGGGCTTTGTGTCTATATTTATGTTCAGCCCAGGTCTGGTCCTCAAAAGCCTAAAGCCTGAACAAAAAATTGGATAAGAAGATTTTTTTTTATTAAGCAATACAAGTGATTTATTTATATTAAATGAGTCCAAAACCCAAAAATATTGAAAAATCTCACCATGACTTGAGAAAAGAGAAGAAAAACAAAGTAAAAAATATATATCATATGCATTTTTATTATATAATATTTTCTTGGACTGGGTTTAGGCTCAGGCTTGGGCCAGATTATTTTGAGAAGATTGAGCCCAACTAAAAAAATGTCGAATGGGTCTGGTTTTTTGGGCTTGAACCCGAGCCTGTGGGTCTAAAATCTTGTCGAAACTTGACCAAGAATGGGCTTGACCGGACTGGCCCATCCGACTAGCTGGCACATGAATAGGTCCAAGTCAGACCATATATCATGTGTTGATAATGTAGTAACTAGGATTTTCTTTCAAATTGAAGCAGATGCAAGGGGTCCCAATTTAATAATGTGCAGTGTAGCTTTCAAATATTCCCATTACGACAAATGGTTGAAATGTGGAGACTGAGAGCAAAGTCATTCCTGGGCTCAATTAGAACCCGGTCTTTGTTGACATGGGCCTTAACGTCAAGCCTCATCTTAAAAAATAATTAAGTTGACTTGGGCCTCAGTATTTTATTGCCGACTGCAGAGCGATTCCTTAATCCGAGTCTCACGGCAAGAGGGTATTTTCATAATTTCCTTCAAAACTCTTGGGTCAGCCAACGTGCTAGCTGTGCTATGTTGATTATGGACCGATCTTATTTCACATTTGGTTCTAGACCTGGCAAAAAGTTGATCCAACTCGTAAACCCAACCCAATCTAATCTGAAAAAATAGGGTTAGGGTCTCATATTTAGTTATTTGAACATGAGAATGACCCAGCCCGGAAAAATTGCATTGGGTTGGGTCATGGGTCAACCCGTTGACCCGATTGCCAATTCTAATTGGGACTATTTATGCATTATTAGAAGTTTCTACTCTTTAATTTTTTCTATTTAATCTTTACTCTTTAAATTATTAAATGTTCAAGTTTTTTATTTATATTTAGAATTTTAAAGTTAATTCTTTTAATTTTGACATTTTTCATATAATTTTTCTTTATTTTTTTAAATTTCAGTTATTTTTTAGGATGACCCGAATTAATCCATGGATCAACCCTAACCCCAAAATCAACCCGAAATGTATTGACCCGACCCCGACGCACCCAACCCAATTGCCAGTTCTATAATTGGTTCCCAACTTCCGATATCAGCTTGCTCCTGTGCAGCGTGCAGCGTGCTAGTGTTGTCTATTTAACCCACACTTTCTCAACTTGGAATGCTCTAATCTTAGCTTGTGTTAATTTACTGGCTTATGACTTCTCACGCATTCAAAATTTATCTCCCTCAAAGTATATGCAGGAAACACCCCTTGTTTATTTTTAGTACAATTTTATTTGTTCTAGTACAAATGTATCAATGAAAACTATCAAATGATTTTCAACCCGTTTCTTTGCATTTTTTTTTCTTTGTTCAATTTCCTGTTCCCCATCAAACTCTATATATTGTAACAAGACGTGGCTTCTGATTTGTTCAAGCTGATTTTCCAGTCAATCTCTTAGGCTGGACTCATTCAATGGTGAGTCACGACCCACCCAAAATGAAAATGCAAGTTGTAGGCAATTTGTTGATTGGACCCAAGAAACCGTGTCATTTGATTCACCCAACAATTCATATAAATGCCCCACTATCTTTCCCTCAAAACCCATAGTAACATCATCTCTCCTTGCTTTAGGGTCTCAACCTCTCAATCCGGGCTCCAATCTTCCTGCTCTTCTCCTCCTTAGTTTGGCAACCCCAGTGGTTGCCACCTTTGTGGGCCTTTCAAAAGTGACCCTTTGTCCTTTTGATCTTCTAATCTCTCTCTCTCTCTCTCTCTCAATCTATCTGAAAATGAAGTTTATCGGGGAGAAGAGGTATGCCCTATTAATGGCAGTTAAGGACTCTGATTACGTGAAGAAAGTGTATGGTGGGTATTTCAATGTGTTTGTTAAGGCATTCGGGGAGGAAGGAGAGAAGTGGGACTTGTTCAGGGTTGTGGATGGAGAGTTTCCTGCCATGGATGAGCTTCACAAGTATCATGGATTTGTGATTAGTGGCAGCCCTCATGATGCTCATGGAAATGAACCATGGGTCTTGAGTCTCTGCATTTTGCTACAAACACTCTATGCCATGGAGAAGAACGTGCTTGGAATATGTTTTGGGCACAAGTACGTAATTAATTAATAAAAGATTTTTTTTCATTAGTTTTTGTTGTTATCTTATTAATAAGAGAAATTATTAATAATCTATTTATTTACCTATTTTTAGGTTTTGTGCCGAGCTTTGGGTGGTAAGATAGGAAGGTCTCATACTGGTTGGGACATTGGGTTGAGGAAAGTCAAGCTGGCAGAGGACAAGTACCCAAGTACACTTGTTGGTGGCTTAAAGGAAGTCCCACCTTTTTTTCCCAACATTGAGTGTCATCAAGATGAGGTATACTTCATCTCTCTCTTTCTCTCTCTCTCTCTCTCTCTCTCTCCTCTTCTTCCTCTTTCTCTCTATCTTGGCAACAAAATACAGATTACAGACTGTATCTAATAAAAGATGATCAGGTATGGGAGGTCCCAATTGGAGCTGAGGTGATTGCCTCCTCAGACAAGACAGGAGTAGAGATGTTCACCCTTGGGAAGCACATAATGGGCATTCAAGGTCATCCTGAATACACCAAAGACATTTTATATAATCTCATTGATCGTCTTGTCAGCAACAACTGTATAGAGGTAAGTCTAAGTTTATCTCTTTATATTATTCAAACATATATATTAATGAACACTTTGTCTTAGTATCTTATCCCGGGCTAACTAATTACAGAAAGAGTTTGCTGAACACACAAAATCAAGACTTGAGATGGCTGAAACAGACGGGAAGATTTGGGAGAAGATCTGCAGGAACTTCCTCAAGGGCTGAGGGCTGATTGACTTAACTGACATTGAATTTGTGTTGTAGCTTAATAGGCTAAGAAAGATACTGGTGTAAATGAGTCGTTTACACCTTTGTCTGAACAATTGAATTGAATAATGTTGTTTTGTTTAGCATAGGTGAAGTCCAACTTCATGGACTTATAAAAGAACTGTAACAGAAGTTGCTGTGATACCACTGGATAATTAGCAATGTAGTTTAAACTGTTTCAGTGAATCAATCCTTTTCTACTGCATTGAGGAGTTTACAGGGCCAAGTGCAAAATTAATAGATTTTGACGAAAGACAACCAAAACGAAACTGAAACTGAAATTCTCTTCTAATATAACTACCAGTCAACTTGTGTCAATATCAAAGAACCTGTAGAGGACAGTTGACAATTTCTGTCATTCTGTTTATCTAATCTTCAATGGAATTCAAGAAAGAATGAAGGCATTTTATTGATCAGGCTGTATTCAGCCGGGCCCTGTGCTTTTAGTATACTCCATTAAAGTTTTAATAACTAATAATTAATAAGTAATTAAGCTGCGTCTACAAATGAGAGAATACTTGGCTGGCTCTGGTGGGTTGATGATGAAAATAACTTATTGGTAAGTCCTTTTACCATGAAAGGAAGTCTTCTAGTTCACATTTGGTCCTTAACGGCCTCGGCTTATGCTACTTCTAGTCTGGAGTTTGCTTGTGGGATTTTAGCAGACCACTTTGGATGACCCAAAAGGACAATGGTTGGATATCTTCCAGGGTCAAAAATTTTCTTTTTGAAACTGTCCAAAGCTATGTTTGAGGGTGAAACTGAAATGGATATCTGTGTATGTTGTTTGGAATACTGCTTGTGTGGAGCCTTCTCTTTCCTGCAGCAAGCAGCCATTGGTTAGAAAATTTTCCAGTCAACCTCTTAGCTGGGTTGGAGTCAGTCAATCATGGGTCAGGACACCCGGAAATGGAAGTTAATGGACAGTTCTATGGGTCCAATTCACGTAATCAACGTGCTAGAAAATATTTTATGTTAGCTACGGTAAGATTAATAAAATAGTCTCAAAAGCCTCTCTCTTTCTCTCTCTGAAATCAACAACTTATATAATGCACTGTTGTAAACAACAGGTATAACGAACTATATTCATTGAAGAGGTTAAATACAAATGTATACAATACAAATACAAGGCTCAGTTTGGAATGAGTGCAAAACCTTGTATTTTATATTATTTTGTATGTATTTATACTTATCGGTATCAATTGGAAAGGACTTGGTCCAATCCGATCCAGTCTAATGTGAGTCCATTACAAATGGGCCAGGTCAATCCAATCTAATGAACATTTTACACCATTTTGGACCGGTCCAATTTCATCTTTGGACCATCCAATCTGTTCAAATTTATTTTAATTTAGATCAATTATAACTCAAACTTGGTCTGTTGACACCTATATTCTTATCTTCTACCAATGGATCAAATATTGGCTCAATCCAATCCAATCCAATAAATACTTTGGACTATTAAGTTTGGACTGGTCCAATTCAATGTCTTATTTGTCCATCCAATCTGTACAAATTAAATTGACACCCTTTTTTATACTATACATATTTGTATTTGTACTCTTTCCAAACTGAGATACAAATATGTAGAGCAAAACCTTGTATTTTGTATTATTTTGTATGTATTTGCATTCGTATTCTTTCCAAACTAAACCTAAGCCTCATTTTGCAAGGAGTACAAATACAAATATGTAGAGTGCAAAATCTTGTATTTTGTATGTATTTGCAGTTGGGAAATGGGGTCACTGAAACTTGGAGGAGAAGCTCTGAGGCGCATCTGAAGACACTGTCTTTAAAATGTTATTTGCCCCACTCAGTTCCACTGAGTTTGTTGTTGTGTCACAGGCAAATCTGTTCCCAGGATACAACAGAGCCTTGGGTGAGAGTCTGCAACTAACAAAGTTGAAGAGTCTCGGAAGAAACCTTCTGTGAGACAGTAGCAAATCAGATTGAGAGAGACAAAAGTGATTTTGAAAACTTTGTGTGTGCAAAAGCTTGATTCACGCTTCTTAAATAATTTTTGAAGAGTTATGGAGTAGAGAAAGGTGTTGGTTCAGAAAAGGCTCATTGAACAGTCACAATTTTAAACATTGTGACTGTTAAAAGGTAGTTAATAGTTAATGACTGTTAACATTGAATTGTGCTTCTTGATCACACCTGATTGAACCGTAGTTGTTGAAAACATCAATGGTCAGCCTCACACCAAAAGTGCGCCTCTAAAGCGCCTCATTGCGCTGCACACATGCGTGTACACGCCTACGCACGTGTTGTGCAGTAGCAAACCTCCATACTCTCCTCTTTATTTCTAAGGAGTGTAAATAAGCTACTATTTAAATAATCAAAACAAGTCTTGTAATTTTGCAATGTAGAACAAGTTAAAAACTAGCTTTAGTAAGAGAAAAAGTTATTTTTTAAAACATATGTGCAGGTGTAATTTTTCATGTAATTGCCAATCAAACCCCATTGGATTTAATCTCTAATGAGATTAAAATCCAATATTTGCACTAGGGGTGTTCACAGGTCGGGTTGGGTCGGTTTATTGGGGTTTTTCCAACCGACCCATCCTAGTCGGGTTACCTGAGGTGGAAACCGAAACCGACCCACTGATAGGCCAAATTGACTTGGTCGGTTTAAGTCGGGTTGGGTCGGTTTGGGTCGGTTTTGATTTTTCTCCTGTACAAAAGGACACCTAATTGAATTCTAATTGTAATTGCCTATTTGGTGTAAAAGATTATAGAAAGTTAGAAACTAGGATAGATTGCCTATTCTAATTGTAATTGCCTAATGGACCTTCTAGTTTTAGTAGAAGACTAGTTATAGTTAAGTAGGAAACTACTCAAATTAGGAACTACCGAACTAGTAGAAGACTAGTTCGGTTCGGGTCGGGTTGGTTTCGGTTTTCACACAAGAAAACTGAAACCGACAACCGACCCGATATATCGGTTTATATATTTTCCCAACCCGAAACCGACCGGTACTGATGAAAATCCGGCCGATTCGGGTTGGGTCGGTCTGGGTTGGTCAGTTTGATTGGGTTGGGCATTCTTATGAACAGCCCTAATTTGCACTTTACATGTTTGCATTCGTACTCCTTCCAAACTGAGTCGGCTTAGTTTAGAAGGAGTATAAATGCAAATATGTAGAGTGTAAAACCTTATATTTTGTATTATTTTGTATGTACTTGCACTGTACATATTTGCATTTGTACTCTTCCCAAACTGAGCCTAACAGAAAAATCAATGATTCTCTTTTTTAGAGATATAACCCAGTGAACTTACTAATTGCAATATATGATGACAAGCAATAAAACGAAAGCGGATTGTCACTTAGGCTGCATTTGTTTGTTGTGTAAATACAAAACTACACTGATGGAGTTTAACCACGGTTAGATTTCTGAGTGTAAAAAGCAAATCGACTTTATACTCATTTTACACTCTTGTATGTTTGGATGATCGATGTAAAAGGTAGCGACGCTAGCCTTCGATTGCTCAATCCCTCTTCTATTTTTTTCACTCCAACATTGAGCATGATCTTCAAAAGCCTGTTGCAACAAATAAAAGTAAGAGAGAGAAAGATAACATTGAAGAGAGAGAAAGAGAGACTCCTATTGCTATTGCTTTCAACTATCTATTGGGGGATTTGCACCTCTCTCTCCCTTTGCCGAAACCCCAATTGCAAAATCTTTTCCCTCCGCCGGTCTATCCTCTTTTCTCCTCGTCCACTCCAAACCAATTCGTCGAATTGTCTGAATCGATGAGGACCAAAAATCGATTTGTGCCACTGCCTTTCACTTCCCTATGCTCCGTCAGTCTACCAAATCCCCAAGTCCCCATGCTATCAACAGAGGCACAATGGGAGCAAAACGCCCAAGCACAACGAGATGTTGCAACCATGGAGGGAGAGAGAGAAACAATGGGGGTTGCACCCAAATGGAGATCGCTCCCCAGAAGCAGAGAGCACCCATCTGAATTGGCCTCCAAGTTCCCCCAATCAAACCCCATTGGAGGTGGTGGCGGTGAAAGAGGAAGAGAATTGATCCTGCTCAGAGTTGCAACTGGTAATGAAAAGGGGAAGGGGTGGCTGGATTTGCTCTGATGCCGCCGATAGACACTACCAACTGCTAAGAGAGAGAGAGAGAGAAAGATGTAATAAATACATTGATAATTTTGATGTATTTATAACATTGATTATCGATGTAAATTTAAATCAATATATCATGTTTACCAAACACTAGTAAAATCGAACCAGGGTATAAAGTTTACCCCGGTTCCATTTTCCACCCCAAACAAACATAGCCTTAGTAAATCAAATAACCAATTACTAACATAAACTAGGAACTAGGGAAGTATTCAAATGAATGACTCTATCAAGCTATACGAACACATTCTAGTCAAGAGAATATATTTTGCAGAAGATGTTAGGTTCATTGGGGTTGTCTACCCTAAGATGGTAAAGCATAACATATAAATTATACCAATAAAACTAAATGAATATTAAACAAAACTAATATTGTCTTATAAAATGAAAATCAAGAAATGAACACAAATTGAGGCTTAATTTGTTTACGGTGCAGGTTTCTTTGGCATTGGTCATGGAAGTAGGATGAGTGTAAATTCTGGTTTTCCTTGGTTTCAGACGATCTGACTTTGTCTAGTTTTCTTGTGAAAAGTAAAACATAGAATAAAATAACGAAGTTCCCATCTTATATGAAAGAGAATGGAAATGCGTTTTATTTGGGTGCAAATGAAATATAAAATACAATTCTTTTATGAGATATATAGGAATGCAGATCATAATTAGGGTTGTCAGTTGAATTGGATTTGGTCCAATCCGATCCACTCTAATGTGAGTCCATTACAAATGAATCAGGTTCAATTCAATCCAATGAATATTTTGGACTGGTTCAATTCAATGTTTGGACCATTCAATCTGTTCAATTTTATTTTAATTTAGATTAATTCTAATCTAAACCTGGTCCGTCGATACCTATATTCTTATCTTTTATTAATCGACCACGTATTGGCTCAATCCAACCCAATCCAATAAATAGTTTGAATCATTTATTCTGGACTTGTCCAATTCAATATGTTTGGTTGATCCGTCTAATCTGTTCAAATTGACTTTAATTTGAATGGAGTCTAATCCAAAATGGGTCCATTAACACTCCTAATCATAATTACAAATAATTACATACAAAATTAGTTGAACTGAGTACAAAATTTGTATCTAATTCAAATTCACACCGCAAACAATCAGAGCTTGAGGAATGAATTGGGCAGGGCAACACCCCAAATCATTAGTCAAAAACAAGTTCTGACGGAAGCCTGTGGAAAGAAACTGTGGTTTCTGTATCTTCTTGCTGATTCACAGGATGTATTTAGTGAATGGGACGTGCCCAAACACTCCCCTTGAGATTTTCTACTGATAAGTCACAGTCTTTGTACAGTCCATGTCCAACAGGAATGAGGGTATTTTCATAATTTAATTCAAATCATTGAGTATTTGGCAAAGTTGTGAGTAACGAGGAAACCAATTAGTTAAATCTTTCACGGGGAAAAGAGGAAGTCTTTGAGTTCACATTTGGGTCTTGACGGCCATTTATGGGCTTGGAACCCCATCTGGACGTTTATCTTGGCACCTCATAAGGACCTATAGATAATGGGTTTGAATTTGCCACAACCCATTTGAGTGTTAAATGATCAAATAAATGTTTCTGCCAAGTAAAATGGTGGCGTCGTCAATGGGTAGGGCAAGTCTGAAACAACTGACGACCCGATTATATATATATATAATATTTATATATATGTCTGTTGATTAGAATTGGATCAGAAGTGGGTTTTGGTTTTGTCAATGGATTAAGACCCAAACCAACCATCTATTAATTAATATTGGACCGGTTCTGATCTGGTTATGGTTTTGCACGTTTATTTATTGGGCTGGGATTGTGTTTACCTTGATCAGGACCAGACCCGAACCGTTTTGTCTATTGGAGCGGTGGGGTGGGGGGGGATTTAAGATTTCTACCATTATCAATTAAAGAGAACATCAATAATGACTGCTAAGTTGAAAGACCAAACCAGCTATGATTACCCATTTGACTGTATCCAAGAAGAAAATTTTGATCAAACTTATCTATATATATATGGGTCAGTTATATGAATCCTATATATTTTGTCAATCCGTTCAATTCAATGTCATATCTTATGGCGTTTAAATCATTTCTTTGTTATTTTTACACTTTTTCTTCTATCTCTAATCCTTCTAGCCCTTTCAACTTAATTGTGTAATTGCCTACACAGAATTGAGAAGCATGAGTTGACAATTGTCCCTATTAGTTGTTTGAATTGTTTAGTTGTGGAGCCTTTTCTTTCCAGACTGAATTCAATTAGAAAAACACATGAAACACCACTAAATTTCTTGGGTTGGAGCCAGTCAATCATGGGTCAGGATACCCGAAATGGGTGTTATTAGGCAGTAGTCCTGTTGGCTCAATAAAGTAGTTCATTACTTCATTTGATCTCAAGGGAACGCGGAGGGAAAGACTAAGATTAGAATATTGTGGTCAATTAATTAGTTGATATCTGGCATATGAAACCTTGTCCTAGCTATAAATATTCCAATCTCCTTCTCTCTTAGACGCATCTAGAGACGTTGCTAATCTTTAGTTAACTATTGCTAATTTCTGGTGCAAATTAACAGCAATATATAGTACCAAATACAAGTTTAGTTAACTGTTGCTAATCTTTTGTTTATTTGTTTTTAGGTGTTGTGCCGGGCATTGGATGGCAACGTAGGAAGAGCATCTAGTGGTTGGGACGCATATTGGGTTGAGGAAAGTCAGGTTGACTGATGTTCTGCACCCAAGTAGCCTTGTTGGTGGTCTGAAAGAAATCCCACATTTCCTTTCCATTGTTGAGTGTCATCAAGATGAGGCATATTTCCTCACTCTCTCTCTCTCTCTGTATCTCTACGTGATCAAGTTATACATTAATTGTTTGTAAGCAACAGGTATGGGAGGTTCCTGTTAGAGCTGAGGTATTTGCCTTCTCAGACAAGACAGGACTCAGGAGTAGAGATGTTTGCTCTTGGAAACCTCATGTTAGGGATTCAAGGCCATGCATCCTGAATACAGCAAAGACATTTTATATAATCTCATTGATCGTCTTATCAACAATTGTCATCTTTTTGTTTTATTTCTCAAGGGGAGATAGCTAGAATTGAATTTCTCTAAATTTGCAGTCATCGTTTTGTTTTACTTCTTACAGATAATGTTTGGTCTGAATAAGCCCAATTTGGGGTCATACAACAGATTGTAAACATGTTGTTTACGCCTTTGCATTATAGCATAAAAAATTGTATTCATTTTCCTTTTTTGTATCAAGAAGTCCATAGAAATGGATTTGTAAAAGAGGTTATAATATGTAGGGGTGTCAATTGGATAGGATTTGGTCCAATCCGATCCAGTCCAATGTGAATCCATTATAAATGGATCAGGTCCAATTCAATCTAATGAATGTTTTGGACCAATTTGGATCCGTCCAATTCAATGTCTGGACCGTCCAATCTGTTTAAATTTATTTTGATTTAGATTGGTTTCAACGTAAACGCGATCCATTGACACATATATTCTTATCTTATATCAACGGACCAGATATTGACTTAATCCAACCCAATCCAATATAAATTTGTAACGGATGAATCAGGTTCAATCCAATCTAATAAATATTTTGGACCAAATTGATCCAATCCAATATTTCTTATTAGTCCATCTAATCCGTCCAAATTGATTTTGAACTGGACGGGGTCCAATCGCTCCATTGACACCCTTAATAACATGTGTATCAACATAAAGTTTTTGTCTCAAGAACCAAGAGAGAAAATGTGGACAAATATAAACTAACTTTAATGTTTAAAAAGTGGGATGAAAATTTCCATGATTTAGTCTTTTTTTTAACCAGAGAATATCTCTGATTCTTTTCTTTGTAGGATACCTGAAGAGCTTGATCATTGAAAAATCGAAGACCTTGCATCTGTAACTGTAATATATGCAAAAAATGCTGAAGGCACAGAGCTTGTTCCTGTAAATCTTGTCAAAATTAGGGCTACAAGTCGGTCGGGTTGCCCGATTTGAAGAATTTCAACAACATCAAACTCAGTTTAGGACTTGGGCCCATTGAAGATTTAACAAATTCCCATCTCAACTCAACCCAAATTGAACCCTAGGCAAAAGTGTTGCTTAAACCCAAGTTGCACCCTAAAACTTCTACTAATGAAAGAACTCTTTTAAGGTCTTCAAATGATGGAGGTGCTAGAGCTTTCTCTTCTTCTCCTAAAGATATATTGCGTGTGTCGGAGGAAAAAGAGGTTAGGAGTGAAACCTTTTTATAGATATAAGGTGTAAGAATCATGCATGTTTGATCTATTAACCAATTTGGTGAAAGTTTATATGAAAAGTTGAAAACTTTTACTTGAAGCTTCAGCCAATAATCACTTTAGACTTGTGGATCCTGTTTGGTTTGGAGATAAAGATTCTCCTTTTTTTTTCTCTCTAGAATTAACCATGAAGATTGACTACTTGTATAGCTTAAGTTCTATGTGTTAAACTTTGTTTTATCCTTTTATCCAGAATCTCTCTAGATATATACTTTCTCATGAGAATAGTTTAGGAAACATCAAGGATTAATGGTTGGTCCACCTTGAGCCCTTACCTTCAAATAATGGACTTGGACTTTGTACCGTAAATTTGGGCTTGACAAATATCCATTTGGACCATGTCTAATGATGAAAAGTGGCCTGAAAATTTTTGGGCTGTCTACTAGGGGTGATTGTTTATACTCAGCCCGCAAATTTTCAGGCTTGGGTTTAGGTTAAAATCACAGTCAAGTCATTATTTAAAATACAGTTTAAAATGGCCCATATGATTTAGTTCATAGAATGGCCCATGAAAAGATGGAGGGATTTAAATTCCACCTTTTCATTATACATTGACCCATATGATTTAGTTCATAGAATTTCTGAAAAAAAAAGATGGGAGGGATTTAACTATAAGACATTAATGGCCCATGAAAAGATTTGTTAAAATCCACTTTGAGAAAATTAGAGGAGACATATTTTACCGAAAAGCTATCTGGTTCGAAGTTTCATGATTAGTTAATAGAGCAATTTAACCACATAGCTGTGTCAAAGTCACTCTAAGCCATTGAATTGGAAATATGTGCAACTCACTTTTTTCTGATTGATGCAGATGGTTCGATCTAGTTCCAAAACAATGTTTAAAAGAGAATTGTTATTATTTTGGACCCTGTTTGTGTCTGTAGTCAGGTTATTATGGCAGATTAATTGCAAGATTTTCTAAATAAATAATATTGCTTCCTATAACTAATACCTTGCTTAATAAAGAATTTGTATGATCTAATATTAGGATGACCATGGAGTACATTTTACTGGCGATTGATCTGTAGGGGTGTAATATGGGTTAGGCCTATCCAAATTAACCAACTCAAAAAATAGGATGGGATTAGGATTAGGGTTGGAACTTGGAAATGCCTACCTGATAGAGTCAGTTTAGTTTAGGTTGATGCCTTGGGCACTTTGAACCTCAAGTCTTACACTTAGGCTCAGTTTAGAAAGAGTATAAATATAAATATGTATGGTATAAATACATATAAAATAATACAAAATATAAGGTTTTGCACTCTATAAATTTGCATTTGTACTCCTTTTAAATTGAGCCGATCATGAACAAGGTTTTAAGTATCGATCCCAAAATTCTAATTAGGGTTGGCTGTTGAGTATGCATCTATCCCTGCAAATTCTATTGTTGATGAATGAATTAATTCACCTTCTGGCTTTCCAAAAAAGGCTTGATATGTAGCAGTGTGTATCGTATTATATGTATTTGTTTTTGATCCTATAGACGCATTAAATATTGGGAATTTGGACTTGTGACCACTTTCGAAGCCAATTCAGGGGGTTGTGTGTTGTGGGTAGATGTGGGCAGAGTTCTCATAGGCAGGAGATCTGGAGTTTTCTTAGAGATGTCTAAGTTCAATGTGTAAAAACTTGTTTTTTTAGGAATTTTTGGACTACAATCACCCTCAGAAATCTAATTTGCAGCGCCCTCCTATCCTACTAGTAACCCCCCCCCCCCCTAAACCACATCCTGCCTGTGAATTTGGCATCAATTCACGGGCAGGATTAAGTCCACCCCTAGTCTATTAGTAGCTTCACCTAGGGGTGGGCTGAACGGTAAAAACCCCTTTTTTTTAATACCCAATCACCTAAAAGTTTTAATAACCATTATCAAAAGAGAAGTAAATCAATGCAAGAGAAGACGTAACCCACCTTGCCCCGAAACCCAACAACAGAACACAACCTAACCCTCTCATCCTGACCAAATACAAGGCTCAAAAATAGAAAAACAAACACCAATCATAAACCAATAAGACCATTAATCTACACACAAAGAGACTGAATACCAAAATAATTTCTTTAAACAAAATGTAATGCCTTTTTTTCTTTCGAAATGGAAATGTAATGCCTTTCTGAATCACACGATACACAATCTTTGCATATCGTGCATATCAATAATTTGAACATTGATCATGAAGGATGATTGTAAAGTATTACTTTAAATGATGCCTATGTATCATTTTTATATATAACGTGTGATTGCATGAATACGATAGTTTGTATTTTATGCATGTCTTAACAAAATTGTTAGGTTTGTTTAGGGTTGATAACCTTGGACTGATGATCAGGTTGGATTAGGGTTAGAGTTGAGGTTTTGGCACATCAAGTTGGGCTTTGATTGATCTCAACCCAAACCAACCAGGCCCGAGTTGCACCCCCATATACAGCTCATTGCAGTCACAAAAAGTTATCCATAATATCCCATCACTTATGAGTCAAGTTGGCTTTGATGTGGAAGGGAATCAATTAAGGCTGTGCTTAATTGGTTCGAAGGAAAAAGTAGGAAAAGAAAGGGAAATGTAGGAAAACCCTTATAAACCTTGATAGGTTTCCTTATGTTTTCCTTTCTTTTCCTACTTTTTCTTTCAAACCAAACATATTCTAAGCGAAAGAATGAAATCTTGGATATATACAAATTACACAAAACTTATTCAGAAGTAGGGATTTTCCTCCTTATCTCTTTGAAGAGTGATGAATGCTGTTGATGCATGCATGGTTTGCAAGACTGGGATGTAAATAGACAGTATTAATGGCGTCAAGTGTTGCCTTCGGTTCACGTACCACCAATTGGACCATTTGCTTGCAATGGCATTAATTATTAAAATCATTGAATAAACAAGGACTAGTCTATGGAAAATTACTTCCTTCCAATTTCAATTATGTAACCTCAATGGATAAACTGCATGTTGCACTTAATGCATTGTGTCTTGTATGCTTGTATTCATAATTAAGAAATTAGAAGGTTAGCACAGGAATGCCAACGGATCGGGGCCTAGTTTTGCATGTCCCCTCTCTAATCCCGAACTCAAATGCCCTGCCCTGAACCCTATCAGGGCTACAAATCATAACCCCATCCCTGTTCCTATGAGAAATGGGGATCTCTGAATTTGCCCCCTACCCCGCTCTGCCCTGTTCCCGATCCCCAAACCTTGAGGTTTTCCTGAAACCCACCCGGAACCCTGATTAATAATCAAAAAGTCCACCCCAATTAGAGCAGGATGGAGTGGGGCTCCACATGGATGGGTCAAATTGTCATCTCTAGATTAATAAATTATTTTGCTTTATAAGAAAATAAATGAAAAGGAGAAAGTCATCAGAAAGTTTTAAGACTCAGTTTGGAAGGAATATAACATACAAATTTATAAAGTACAAAATCTCATATTTTATATTATTTTATATATATCTGCACAGTACATATTTGTATTTATACTCCTACCAAATTTAACCTAAAGGGATTTCATAAAGTACCTTAAAAGACTTTCCTACAACTTCCCCTTTTACAGTAATTTTTTTCATCAGAGCAAGGCAACAACCAAGAAAACGAGGACCCAAAGTCTAATAGTGATGTGTAAAAACAATTTGAAATCCAATGGATTTTCAATAAATGGCCTCTTGGATTAGGGCCAAGGGGCGCTATCAAACATTGGTTTCACTAATGCGTGTGGACCGTGGGGCATGAAAACTGATAGAGGTGAAGGATTCTCGGGGAGTTCGTTCGGCGGGAACACTCCGATGCTTAAGTTAGAACTCTGAGATCTGTAGAGAATGTAAAGAAGGCTAAGAGTGCAGATAGCGTAGAATCAAAGATTACCTCCGCCCCTTGGGGATAGGGGCTCTTTTATATTGGAACTCTGTCAAATCAGGCGTAACCGTCTCTGTCAAGTCAGATGTAACCGCCTCTGTCTCCCTGCCGCAGTCGTTACTGCCAGAGCTGAGGTGGCGGGCGCAGGCCGCCATTGCAGGGTACGGACCTGTCAAATGTGAGACATCTTTCAGAGATGGCAGGCACGACGTTGCCTGACAAGAGACGTGGGCGTAGCCTCCAGATTCGGCAGGTACTGTTGTCAGGCAGATATTTTTTGAGTCACCGAGCTATCTTGAGCCGAGCTGTCTTCTGCCGAGCTACCCTGTACCGAGGTATTGGTGGTGCGCCGAGCTGATTCTACTTGAGGCGAACCCTTAGAGACAAGTTAGGAGAGCCAATGGTGCTGACCCGAAGTGTTTCTACTTCGGGATACTTAACTGCAGATCGGGGTGTTCCCTTCTCGGGAAGGAAGGGCCCAGAGCTCGTTGGGAGGAGCTCGGGGCGCCCCACCCTTGAGAGGATTCAGGGTGAGCTGGGTGTTGTTTCCCGACGAGTTGCCTCGTCCACCGAGTTGCCAGGTTGGGCTCCGGCGAGTTCGTTATGCCGAGTTACGACCATGCTGCCATGCTGTCACGCTGAGTCGTCACTTATGCCAGGTCATGTCCACGCATCCCAGTGCTACGTGGTCGGGCCAAATCACCCTCCATCAATTGCCCCCCACTCCCCGTGCTGGGGGTTCTGACCCAGCGCGGGGAGTTCACGGTGTGTCGGGTGGATTTGGCTCGAAGCTTAGGCCATCTCGTTAGGCAGCCCATCGGTCGGACCGGTTCGCTGATCGGCTCAATCAAGAGTAACCCGGGTCGCATACGGTTCACGCACGGACGTCACACGATTTATGGACTCCGCGGACGTCAAAAAAATGCACTAAACCGATTTCGTCTCGAGGGTCGCGTAGCCGGTTTTCTTGAGTGCCGTCAGATCATCTTGATCTTGATCATTGGTGCCCGAGCGTAGCGACTATAAATAGTGGGGGTCCCGGATCATTTTTCCTTGCCATAAGTTCTTAGCATTTGCCTTGAGCTCGCGTGTGAGGTCTCTAGCTTGAGTCTTCCAGTTCGTCCAGTTTTCCCAGTCCGGTTGTGTTTCTTTGGTGAGTCCCCCGAGCTTCCCTTTTCTTTTCATTTCGTTTATCATGTCTAGTGTAGATAGTCTTTCAGATGAGCCCGAGGTGGGTACCTCGGCTCAGGGTGTCCCTACCGAAGTCCAGCCTTTTCACGAGGCGTGAGAGGCCTCGGGTAACCTGGTGTCCACCTCTCACCAAGGTCGAATGTCGAATAAGTTCGGTCCTTCCACCATGACCCTGGAGAGACTCCGGTATCTTATCTAGCAGTATAATCTCCCCAGGGAGTACACCTACAGCTTGCCCTTGGGTAACTACCCTTGGGAGCACGGTCCTGATGAGATCGTGATCTTTAGGGAGCAACTTATAGCCGGGCTCCACCTTCCTCTTCACCCTCTCATTGTAGAGGTCTTAAAACACTTCAACATCGCCCTAGATCAGCTCCACCCGAACTCCATCCGTAACGTGGTCAAGACCATTTCCCTCTGCTTTGACTACGCTCTCTCTCTAGACTTAGACATTTTTTGCTCCATACTGTCAATAAAGAAGAGCGCTTCAAGCGTTCTCCCCGAGCACAGGTGGGCCTACTACTTGTCCCCTCGCTCAGGCTTCAAGTTGCTACACAAAAGCTTCCTAGCAAAGTCCCGGCTTGAAAGCCGGACTATGAAACTTCGTAGTCCGGAACACCGCGGGGTGGCCCTTCCCCACTCAATGGAGGGTGGCTATTCAGGACCCCGGCATTATACTGGACAAGAAGACAAGGGAGACACTCCAGTCATGGGCTGAGCTCAGGTTTAATTACAAGGATTATATCGTCGAGAGCAAGCTCATACAAGACGGCTTGAGCCCGGGTAGGTTGTCTTACTTAGTACCTTGCTTAGATAGCTAGTACTTTCGAGTTTACTAATGCCGAGCTCTGTTGCAGGACCCATGGAAGAAGAGAAGCTCAAGGGGGAGAGGCTTTTCTGCCAAATGAAGAGAAAGAAGCGAACTACTAAGAAAGCTCGCGCCAAGCCTCCGCAGGCCCCCGCCTCTGAGCCCGAGCTTCCGTAGGCTCCTACTTCTGAGCCTGAGCTTCCTGATGCCCCTCCAATCATTGACTTGGAGGAGGAGAATTTACCACCTCCGGGGCCCAAAACGGCGGCAGAGCTTGTTTCTAAGGCAGCTATGGAGCCCGAGGTCGATACTAAAGCCACTGATGCTACCACTGAAGCCTCTATCGAGCCTGGTAACGCAGTTAAGACAACAATTTCCAGCTCAGGGAGTCAAGAGGGAGGATGTAGCATCTTGATCCCACAGTGCAGCCTTCGGAAGAGTAAGGGGGTTGTCTACCCTGAAGTGGTCTCCGATTGGGCCGAGCTCACTCCTGCTCTGCTCGAAGCCCGGGCTGCCACCCACTCTATGGTGGTAAGTTCTACCACATCAAATTTTTTTTTTACCTCTCCGGTACTAACTGACCTTCTCTTGTTAGGTGAACTCTACCGTGCACGCCCTGACCCTTCAGTCTGAAAGGCACCTGAAGCGGGCTCTGGCTGCCGAGGACTCATCTCACACGGCCCACACCGATCTGAGGGCAGCTCGTGGTCAAATCTACCAGCTGGAGAGCGATGCTACAGCTCAGAAGAATTTCATTGCAGTACTGCTGGCGGAGAAGGAAGAGTCAATGCACGAGAGGGACGGGCTGAGGAGAGAGGTGAACGCCCTCAAGGCGGACAAGGAGGCCTTAGAGCTCGAGGTGAAAGGCCTTGAGGACCAAGGGGTCCTGAAGCATGAGGTGGAGTTCCTCAAGGCTGACATTGAGGAAAAAACTGAGATCTTCAACCATGCCATTGAGGAGACCAAGGTTCAGACCGCCATAGACTATGTCAGATCGGACAAGTTCGATGTCGTGCTGACTGAGGCCTATTGTAAGGGCTTCAAACTTAGCAGGTGGTTGATAAGGCACACATACCCCGATCTCGACACAAGCGCCATCACCACCTCGCGGATCACGGACGACATATCCCGCCAGGCCATAGAGGACTCGGATTCTGAAGAGAGTAGCGACGAAGAGGCAGATGCCACCGACCTAGCTGAAGCTCCTGAGGAGGTCCCGAGTAGAAACGACGAGCCCCCAAAATAGTCTGTGCAGTCCTTGTACCTTGAGCCTGCGAGCTCAATTTTAGTTTCTTTTCTTCTTCTATTACCGAGCTCATTGTATAGAACTCTCAGTCAATGAAGTTTGCTTTTTTGCTAAGTATTGTACGTTTTATACTTTCCCTAAAGTGACTACTTTATCTGAACTATTAAGTGTCCGAAGTAGGGTTTCTCACCTGTCGTCACCCCGAACTGTCTCCTAGTGCTTGGTAGGGGTGATTTTATAATGTACACTGAGGTGAACGACATAGTAAGGCATGTGCCCGACCTGTCTACTCGGTTACTTGGATTGATAGTTGTCCCTAGCGGGTCCAACCTGTTGTACACCGAGGTGGGCTATGCGTCGTAGGGTTTGCACCTAAGCTGCCTACGTCCTTGGCATACTAAGCCTATGTCGATGCGGAGGTTAAGTCATACATAGCGCCGAGGTCCTTAGTTAGCTCGGCGTTTTAGCCCTTAGGCTAGGGGGAGTGACTTATAGTTCACTCTCCTAGGGTCCGCCCATGCCGAAAAGGCGACTAGGTCTTATAGTGCCGAGGTCATCGTTAGCTCGGCATATTGCCCCTTAGGCTCTAGGAGGTACTTGTTCGGTAATTTATAGGTAATATTGCCTTAGATTGACAATATTCCATGCCCGAGGTACTTGTTTCCCTTCTAGGGTTTCGAGCTCGTACGTTCCTTCCCCGAGCACCCGTTTTAATCGGTAGGGTCCTTCCCAATTTGGCCCGAGCTTACCAACACCGGGCTCAAGCACCATAACTTTACGAAGGACTAGGTCTCCGACGCGAAGGTTCCGCCTTTTGACCCTGGCGTTATAGTACCGAGCTACTCTCTGCTAGTAGGCCGCAGTCCTAATGTATGCGAGGTTCCGTACCTCATCAAGCAGATCGAGGTTGGTGCGTAGCTCGTCTTCATTTACTTTGTCGTCATGCGCTTCTAGTCGTAGCGTGGGAACTTCGATCTCGGCTGGGATAACTGCCTCGGTGCCATAAGTGAGGTTGAAGGGAGTCTCTCCTGTCGTAGTCTTCACCGTGGTCCGGTAGGACCATAGAACACTGGGTAGCTCGTCTGCCCATAGTCCTTTAGCTCGATCCAGGCGTGCTTTCAATCAACGGAGAATGGCTCTATTCGTGACTTCTGCTTGGCCGTTTGCTTGAGGATGTGCTACCGAGGTGAAGTTTTGTTGTATCCCCATGTCTTTGCACCAATTTTGGAATTTGATGTCTTCGAACTACTTACCATTGTCGAAGATCAGTACTCGGGGTAGTCCGAAATGGCATACTATACTCTTCCAGAAGAAATTTTGCACATTCCAAGCTGTAATCGTCGCGAGAGGTTCAACTTCTACCCACTTGGTAAAATAGTCAACTGCCACCACTAAGAACCTTCTCTGCCCTATTGCTGGCGGGAATGGTCCGAGTATGTCAATCCCCCACTGTGCGAAGGGTCACGAGCTGGTAAGATATTTTAGATCGGCGGCAGGCTGGTGGTGGTGGATGTTGGCATGCTTCTGACATTTGTCACATCTTCTGACGAGCTCGATTGCATTTGCCTTCATCGTTGGCCAGTAATACCCCTGTCGTAGCGCTTTCTAGGCAAGAGCCCTGCACCCCAAGTGTCCACCACACAGGTCCTCATGAGTGTCACAGAGCACGAGCTCGGCCTCGGAAGGTCGCAAGCAGCACAGATAGGGGAGCGTGTAAGATCTTCAGTACAACCTCTCGTCTATTATGTCGTACTTGGCTGCCTGACGCTCTACCCTTCTGGCAGGATTACGATCTGCAAGGAGGGTTCCGTGTAGCAGGAAGCTCGCGAGTGGATCGATCCAGCTCGACTTTGCTTGAATGACGGGAGCGACCTCCTCTGCCCCCCCGAGAATGCTAGGCCGAGGTAGGTTCTCTATATACACGGTTCTCATGGTGTTATCACTGGTGCTAGCTAACCGAGATAGAGCATCGGCCTCAGCATTCTCTGGTCTCGGGATCTTTTGGATGAAGTGTGACTGGAAGTTGAGTAGAGCCCCTCTTGCTTTGGCCAAGTAAGCAATCATGGTTGGCTCGCGAGCTTCGTAGTCACCCGTAACCTGGTTGACCATGAGCTGAGAATCACTGCAGATGACAATGTGTTTGGCTTTCACTTCGTTCACTAGAGCCAGCCCGAATAGTAGGGCCCCGTACTCCGCTTCATTGTTGGATGCCGCGAACTCAAAGTGTAGTGCATACTCCAGTTTCACACCGCTTGGCCCGTACAGAACGATCCCAGCTCCACTGCCATGCTGGTTCGACGAGCCATCTACGTGAAGGATCCAGGGCTCCTCATCCCAGTTCACGCTTGGTCTAACAGGGAGAGATGTCACACTAGTTGCTAATTCACGGTGCTCGAGCTCAACCGGCCTGGGAACCTCGGGCTCGCCCGAACTGGGGACCTCGTGTTCAACTAGCCTGGGGATTTCGAAGCTGAAAGTGCATTCCGCGACAAAGTTTGCTAAGGCTTGAGCCTTGATAGCAGTTCGCGGCTTGTATTGGAGGTCGTACTCGCTGAGCTCGATGGCCCACTTCGTCAACCTACCGGAGACCTCGGGCTTGAGTAAGACTTTCCTCAATGGTTTGTTGGTAAGGACGACGACAGTATGAGCTTGGAAGTACAGACGGAGTTTCCGAGCTGCAATGACCAGTGCATAGGCTAGCTTTTCGATCTCTGGATACCTTGTCTCAGCTCCCTACAACACTTTGCTAACATAGTAGATAGGCCGCTGGACCCGATCTACCTCCTTTATTAGTACCGAGCTGACTACCTCGTCATTTGCTGAGAGGTACAGCTCCAAAACATCACCCTCCTCGGGTCGGGTTAAGATCGGTATACTGGCGAGGTACTTTTTGAGCTCGTCGAACGTGATCTGGCACTCTTCGGTCCATTCAAAGCCTTTGCTTTTAATTGCCTTAAAGAAAGGCAAGCAGCGGTCTGCTGATTTGGACATGAAGCGGCTCAGGTCGGCTATACGACCATTCAGCCTCTGAACCTCCTTCAATTTCCGGGGTGGTCTCATATCTAGGATGGCCTTAATTTTATCCGGGTTGGCCTCAATGCCACGCCAGTTAACGATGTACCCTAGGAATTTACTCGAGGTGGCACCGAAAACACACTTTTTTGGATTCAACTTCATGTTAAACTTACGCAAAATTTCAAAAACATAATGCAAGTCTTGTATTAAATCTTGCGAGATTTGGGTTTTGACGACCATGTCGTCTACGTAACATTCCACTTTTCTACCAATTAATGGCTCAAATAATTTATTTTTTAGTCTTTGAAAGGTGGCCCCGACATTTTTTAGTCCAAAGGGCATGCCTAATTCAGTTACAAAAGTTGTTTTTTCTTCATCGGCTGGGTCCATTCTAATCTTGTTGTAGCCTGAGTAGGCATCCAAGAAGCTCAGCAACTCATGCTCTAAGGTCGCGTCCACCAGACGGTCGATCATGGGGAGTGAGAAGTAGTCCCTTGGGCAAGCTCGGTTCAGGTCAGTATAGTCGATGCACATGTGCCATTTACCGTTAGCCTTTTTTACCAGAACGGGGTTAGCCACCCAGCTCGGGTAATGGACTTCTCTTATAAAGTCGGCTGCGAAGAGCTTCCTGACCTCCTCATCAACTACTCTCCAACACTCTGGGGCTAAGTTGCATTTCTTCTGTCTAACGGGCCTAACTACAGGATCATTATTAAGCTTGTGAGTTATGATGTCAGGGTCAATGTTGAGCATTTTTGCCGTGGACCATGCGAAAACATCTAAATTTTTAAGTAAAAAACTTACCATTTGAGATTGTAGGGGCTCCTGGACTGAGGCGCCGATCTGGAGTGTCCGGGCTGGGTCCTCTGCCGAAGTTGGAACGAAGACCGTCTCCTCCGTGGGTGCAGCTCGCTCCTTGCCTTGCTCCGTAGGTCGCTCCAGCTTGAGGTCGTCGGCCATCTTGGTTTTCCCTTTGAGGGCGGCGACGTAGCACTTGCGAGACTCAAGCTGGTCACCTCGCGCTACCCCGACCCCGAAGTTCGTGGGGAACTTCATTGCCAAATAATAAGTGGAGACCACTGCTCGTAGAGCATGGGTGATCGGCCGACCTACTATGGCATTGTACGGGGAGGGAGTTGCGACCACTAAGAAATCGTGGTTGAGCCTTACTATGCTGGGCCAGGTGCCGACTTCCACAGGTATTGTAATTCTTCCCAAGGGCCTGACTTCATCTCCACTGAAGCCTACCAAGAGAGTATTTGCGGGCTTCAGGTCGCTCTCTTGGAGTTGGAACTTGTCGAATGCAGCCTTGAAAAGGATGTCTGTCGAGCTGCCAGAGTCGACGAGGACACGCCTGACTTCAAATTCATTAATCTTCACCTTTATGACGAGTGCATCATTGTGGGGGTAGTGGACTATTATGGGCCCGAGCGTAGGATCGCGTCACGGGTCGTTCCACGGCAGGAACCCCTGATCTTCCCTTGCCTTTGGTCTTACGCACTGACCCTATTTTGCCTATCTAGTGGGTGATTTGTCCAAGAGACCACCCGAACTCTCCCTTGGGGTGATTT